>JAFBMS010000283.1:0-261391 GCA_019788955.1 Albula glossodonta
AGTTAAGCGCTTTACTAACAATTCCTTTTTCTTTCTTTCCTTCCTTGTATTTTGATTTTGTAAAACTTAAATGACAATAAATAAAAGGACATTAAATTACATTTGTTGCCTGCGTAGTTATTCTTTCATGACATCTATAACCAGGCTAAACAAAGGAGAGTAGCTAATATGGATTTCCACAGAAAATATATGTAAATATGTAGCAAGGAGAAAACTAAGTTAACACACTTAGCAATCATAAACTGCTGAAATAATATTAAACAGATGTACCACTCAATGTAGAATGTTTACAAGGACTTTTTATGAATTAAGCTTAGAATAAACTCATTAACTTTGCAATATACTCGAATGAATAATTAGCCACGTGTCTAGGTAAGTACAAACACAGCGTAGCAAAATGCTCGTGAAATACAATGTAAAATACCGTATATAAATAATTGCTATCTCGGTTAGCGCGTATGCTGACTTGCGAATAATTACACAAAAACTGGCGTTATCACAACAATATTTTGAAGTAGCTACTGATAGGTTCCAGGTTTTTGTGATATTATTTAAGGCTTCCTTTAGGTGACAGAACTGTGTTGTATCCTGTATTTGTACTTTGTGACACCTCCACCTCATGACACCTTTGGCCTAGCCAGCTCCAGTCATCAACCAAACATTTGCATTTGTGTAAGGTATCCTGTCTCCACAGCATACCTCTGCTAATGGCTCTGCCAGGGTTCCCATGGAGGGACAAGACCAGTTGTCTCTGGCCTGGCCCTTATCTTATTCCTTTGATATGCATGACCATGAACTGTATATCAACACACCACCCAACCTGATTCTTTAGAGATTCTCTCGGCACAGGCAGCCCGAATGTTCTGAGTTTGTCTCTCCCTTGCGCATTGTAATAAATAAACATTCTCTTAAGAGAAGTCGTCAGCGTGCTCTTCATTGTCCTGCATTTGGTTCCACGGAGAAGGGCAAAATATCCTAACAGTTTTGGCGACCACGAAGGGACAGGAAACATCTTCCACTTGGACCAACAGGAATCAACAAGAGGGCAAGTATATGTTCTTGGAAAAGTCTGTACCATCCTCATTAGGTGTTGATTTTCCTTGGTGCAACTTGGGAGTGACTCCTGTCCGACTTTTATAGAAATACTTCCGTGGGTAGGACTTTGTTGTAACAGCTGATGATATTTTTGTTTTTTAGTGTGGTTGTGTTTGTCTTTAATGTTATACACAGGGCGCAGGAGCGTCAGTGTGTTTAGTCACGTTAGCGTGTCGGGTCAGGAAGGACCCAAGACACGAAAGCGTCGGTTTGGTTAGTCACGTCTGCGTGCTGGGTTAAGTCACGTCTGCGTGTCGGGTCACGAAGGACCCAGGACGTGAGAGCGTCAGTTTGGTTAGTTACGTCTGCGTGCTGGGTTAAGTCACGTCAGCGTGTCGGGTCACGAAGGACCCAGGACGCGGGAGCGTCAGTTTGCATAAGTCGCGCAAGTGTCAGAATTTGGCATAGGTGCGTGTCGGGTCACGTAGGACCCACAGGACGAGGGAGCGTCCGTTTTTGTTGGACAGGTTTCTGTGTTGCTGCCGTTTGGGGGTATACTGGTTGCTGTTAACTGGTGTTTCTTAGTAACGCTGTGAGTTGGAAGAAAACTCGGCGGTGTGCTGACAGTTGGAGCATTAATGCAAGTTTACTTATACGGGTGAATGTGTGTGAAAAGTGCACTAAATGTGGCGTCGTTCTGGGATCTATTGCTGTTTTGTGTCTAGAAGTTTTAGGTGCAGAAGCCGGAGTGATTGAAAGTTTACAGAATAACTGTTGTTGTGTTAAAACAATACAATTAGAGTACATAAACTTGTTGAGGTTCCGGTTCAAATAGCATAAGGACCGTGAATAACATGAGCCCCTAAATATTCTTAATTTATGAGCCCAAAATAAGGGAGTAACAATAAATTATAATAAAGAAATACACACAGGATTGACCCCTACACGGTAAAATACAAAAACACATAGGCCATTTCCCTTCCATAGATCAACCATCACCTTAGATCATTACACACGGGGACGTAGTTACCAACAAGTAGCTATACTAAGTTGAAGAGTCTGTTTTGTAATAGCTGTAAAACGGTTGTATAATGGCAAATCTGCATACCTCTGAAGGGTTACTAACTGCTGGAGTTATTATGGAAAAAGAAGTGCTAAGTGGGGATTTAAGGGCAGCAGGACTAAAGTCTCTGGTGAAAAGATATGGGAGCAAAAAAACACTAGTCATTTTTGCAAGCCAAGAGATTGTAGTCTAACAAGATGTGGTAGACAGTTGATATACAATGATGTGTATAGGTAATGGCTATGCCATTTGTGTAGACTGCCTATGGTGAAATTAATTCAAACTTTGATTGCTTAAAGTGTCTATTGTGTCATCTAGGCTTGTTAGGGTATAGAATGTATTATAGAATGGGTATAAACATGAAGTTTGTCTGTAGTGTAGCCACATACTGTAACATGTCACAGGACTGAGTGTAGCTATGAGATTCAGCATTGTGCAAGTATGGGTCAATATGATGTTCCAGGTCCTCTGAAACTCAGCTCAGAGTGGGATAGTATTGAGATATAGCTAACACTATGCAAAATCAAGGTGTACACATCAGGCAACTTGTTGTTAGTAAAGGAGCAGACAGATGACTGGCTTACCACACAGTAGCACACAGCAATAACCACTCCCAAACAAACAGGATGGTAGCTTAGCTATGCAGCCATGTTTAGATTTTTAACAGTCACAACTAATATATCCCCAATTCAGTTAGAACATAATGCTTCAGATATCCCAAACACTGGGACAGTTATTGGGTTAAGCACATTAACATAACATTTACGGGTCTTATTGGGTCATGCTGCATCTAATGGACAAGAGACAAGAATATAGGTGAACAATTCCAACTTAGAGCATTTGAGTTTATATTTTGCAACAAATCCATGGGTGGTAAATAAGGTTTGATTTTATATTTCCCTGGAGGGAATTAGATTGAATAGAAGTTGAGAAGACTTCCTTTTTTGAAACCGTGTACTATATGAGTACAGTTTATGTGAAAATCGGGAATACATTCCCTAACAATAAGATATGTATCATAGCTTCAATTAATTACATAACCTATATGGAATTGATGATAACAAAGTAACACTGACAGAAATCCAAATGATGAAAGTAGCTGTTCTTATGATCCATAAAAAGAAGGTGAGATAACATAATACAGGACATACAGCCTGTTGTTGAAACAACATCTATGTCGATAGCAAGATACATGTATTATCAAATAATGAGAAAATTTGTTGCTAGACTACATCAAAATGACAGATCTGTGTTCCACATAGTTAGATTAAACTAGACAGTAGCCGCATATTTTCTTCAGGTAGTTATATGCAGTGGAGCAACTATATCACTTCTGTTTGATTACTGCCATATGTTGAAAGAACACATAGGTATACATCATGTGAGAAATAAATATAGTCTAAACTATAGTATAATTACCAATGATCTATTAACCTTTAAGCGCCAGCCACTATGAGTGATCAACATCACAAGCATAGTGTGTAGATGGTAGGGTCGATTGCCTTGTTAGCATCACAATGGGAGCAACAGCAGGAGCTGCAGACAGGATTTTGGTGTTTTGGCAGGGTGTTGGGAAAGTGACAGGTATGTCCCCTTGGAAGCAGCAAGAACTGCTCACGTGAATTTTGACACTTTGTCTGCAACAAGTAGTTTCAAGAGTTTAGATCAACTCTTTTATAAGTCTGTTCAGCGTTCAGTTGAACAACTTCACGAACTGTCTCTTTATTTTATTATGTTTGGCTAGTGGCTCACCCGTACTTGCTCATCTTAACTTACACAGCCAATCATTAGGAAAATGGGTTTTTGCAATGTCCTCAATTCCCTACATAATGTTCTTCAATAGTGCTTTTACACGCCCCTAATTTAATAAGGATTGTACTTTTCAGTCTTGTGTTGGTGCCTCTGTTTCAGGTTTTGAATTTAGTAACACAGTAATTCGTGGCTCATATCTTGTGTGGATTCCTGCAGTTATCCAAGTTGAGCATGGCTGAGGTGTGCTTGTAGAGGTTCATTAGCCTGAATCAGGAAGGTGTTGGCAATTTAGATGAACTACAACCTGGAGTAGAGGGCTGTGAGAATATGTAAACATATAAAGAATATGTAGTATATAATACAGCTATTAGTAACCAGTCTTGACTGGCCTTTTCTGGGTTTCCTGATTTCTTCAGGAACCCAGATAAAAATAGAGGGGTAGTATATCAAATAAATAGTGTATACAATAGTGTATAAATTGAATAAATTAAATGAATGAATAAAATAAATACTATTAATATGAAGGCCTCAAATCTGCAGAAATCAAGCTATAGCGAGGCAATCATCAGATTGCCATCAAAGCAGCAGCTGCTATTCTTTTCACACCATGACCACTAAGTGTCGGGCCCGACTGAATTGACTATTTCCAAATTCAATGACTGTGACAACCTTACACGCTGAGACCAGACCACTACAGCCCTAAGGAGTGAACGACAGGAAGGTGACAGTCACCCACACCCAGACATCCACCAACCCTGCAACAAGCTATGGATGAATAATTCATCGAGGATGCCCTTTTAAGTGGACCTTCAACAAGGGAGGGGAAGTATGGACGACTTCCCCTCCTGCAAAGATGACATGGAGACATAGGGAACCTCGAATTGAAGTCGGGGCAACATGGGTGATGTACTAGCAACCTCTCCCCATTTTAGACATCTGCTTGAGGAAATTGAAAAGGAAATAACCTAAGCTGAGGTCATGGTTATGTGGGTGATGTGCTCGAAACCTCTCCCCATTCAGACACTGAAAAATCATCCCTTCACACAAGGAGAATTCCTACCAGTCATACCATGAGGAATCTGGATTCATCACAAAAAAAAAAATCTTTTTGAAAAATGAAATTATTCTGTTATAGTACATGTATGTGTTTATTGTGTCCTGTTTTCCATGTATGTGTGCATGTATGGGCTCCATGTATGCCATCGCTGTGTTTTGTTAATTAATGGCATTTCATTTTACTCTGTAAGCTCAGGTGCCTGTACACAGGGTTAGGCTGTGTATACGAGTAAGATACCTGCAACGTATTTAGCACATACATTTGGTCCTGAAAGTCCCAATAGAACCCAATATATAAATAATCGGTCACAGCTTTCTCTGTTTCAGCAGAGGAAAGCTTGAACTTTCATATGTATCAAGGTGTAAACCTGTGCTGCCATGACTGGCTGGAGTGGGAGGTGTCTTGAAACAACAGTATCACAGGTCCAATCGGGTGAAGCCAACTTTCATAAGGGACAGAAGATTGTCTCAAACTCAGTACTCATTTTTACCTAAGCCAACCAGAGGAGGATGGGTTCCCCCTGCTGAGCCTTGGTTCCTCCCAAGGTTTCTGCCCTTTATTCCAGGGAGTTTTTCCTTGCCACTGTTGCCTTGTGCTTGCTCACTGGGGGTTTCAGGCCTGAACTAAATGAGGATTGATTAATAATAAACTAGGTTGTGGTGGATAGGGTAATTTGTACCCTATTACCAAATACAAAATGGGGGACTGATAGGTTCCAGGTTTTTGTGATATTATTTAAGGCTTCCTTTAGGTGACAGAACTGTGTTGTATCCTGTATTTGTACTTTGTGACACCTCCACCTCATGACACCTTTGGCCTAGCCAGCTCCAGTCATCAACCAAACATTTGCATTTGTGTAAGGTATCCTGTCTCCACAGCATACCTCTGCTAATGGCTCTGCCAGGGTTCCCATGGAGGGACAAGACCAGTTGTCTCTGGCCTGGCCCTTATCTTATTCCTTTGATATGCATGACCATGAACTGTATATCAACACACCACACAACCTGATTCTTTAGAGATTCTCTCGGCACAGGCAGCCCGAATGTTCTGAGTTTGTCTCTCCCTTGCGCATTGTAATAAATCAACATTCTCTTAAGAGAAGTCGTCAGCGTGTTCTTCATTGTCCTGCATTTGGTTCCACGGAGAAGGGCAAAATATCCTAACACTATACTGCCTGACAACTGTAACACAAAAATATTTTGTGACTTACAGGCGTATATTTCCGAGACCTAGCCGTTTGAAAGGTGAACGAACAATATACACCATGCCTTAACCGAACTCATTCTCTAAAATGGAGGATAGATTGACAGGTTAATTCCAACAATACAAGAGCAGCTCCAACTGCACCATTAGGGGGAGCCACATTAACAGAATTAAGACCAGAACTTTTACATTTATTCATTTTGCAGTCGCTTTCATCCAAAGCGACGTACAAGGAGTGCATACAATCAACGTAAATACGGGACGAATCTTAGAAAATAAGTATCATTTAAACAGCAGTTTAAAGTATAGCTAAAGTAAGGTCAATGTAATAGTCATAGTAACAAACATAGCATAGCCAACAAACATAGAACATAGCACGTAATACATTTATAAACAATAATTTATACAATTTATAATAAAGTAATGAACTGAAAGGAACTGAAACGACTGTAATCTCGGCATAGAAGTCGGCTTTCTAGGCCAGGTTGGCCAGGTTGCGTCTGCGATGGTTGGGTCTCCTGAAACGAGTAGAAGAGCACAGAGCAACAGGGGAAGGAAGCAAACACATGACGAGTTGATGGTTGTCTGGAGAGAAGAGAATAAAGAAACTGGAGGTTTAGGCCAGAAAAGGCACACAAAGTGATACAAGGAGGTGATGAACTGACGATGAGGCTGCTGTAGGCCTACCGCTAATTCCGACATTTGACAACATATGAACAACTGCTGCTACCGCTTCAGACACGCAGCAAAAATCAAAATTACTTTTCAGTTAATTGACTTAAGACACAAACTTAACTTTTCAGTATGTTCTGTCCCACAGTCCGTCACAACGAAATGAATGTTCAATGTTGATTCACAGATTTTGTGAATAAACTTTATGTTCAGTTCTGCATCAGTTGTCTACTTCTCTGTTGCATTTTGTTTTACATTTGAGCCTCCTGCCCATTTTAACATCATAGTATGGAATGGCATTTTAGTCTAAATTAAATGAAGAAAAAACGTTTATGAAATAATCAAATAGATAATAAATTACATGATAAATTGTGAAATAATTCAATAAATACTCAACCCACTATGATAAAATATTATTTCAACATTAATTTTTACAATGCCATTGTCATGTTTTAATTTAGCTTCATAATGATGTAGTAATTCATTATTTGATATTCATTTCATAATACATTTTATTTCCAAATGGCTTTTTTCAACAACCTATTTTAATTCATAATCATGAAACTTCATAATGCCAATTTTATCACAATTCTTTGTGAACAGCAAGTAATTTAGAGTGGAAATACTAGCACCTCATGGCAAAACAAATTTGCACCAACACTGGCCATTCTCATGTACGATATGACACCCTAACTTGAGTTACATACCTGGCTGGCTAATGAGCTATATCTAGGTAAAATATTAAAACCCCTGTAATTTCTGTTTGATTCAGGCACAGACCTGATCAATTCATTTTGAAGTAATGACAAAGAGACACTGCATTTGAGGAAAAGCTGAGGAGGTATCTACTTACAAGTCTGAAGGATGTAACTGTCCAAGAAAATAGTGGAACACAGTATTGTCTTCTACCATACGAAGTGGCTGGTACATTTTGGTGTGAAATTGTTGCAATAGAAGAAAAGTCCAAATGACATATGAATTGATAGTTGTTTGTATTTTAAGGGCATTCATATTGTGACATCATAGAGACTGAAATATTGAAAATTCTAAACAACTTGAACTTACTACTGTTGCTGGGAAACAGAATTGATGTGAATTCTGTCCAATTCTATGTTCTAAATTTACAAGAATAATTAAGTAATATTACACCTCGGTCGTAGGTACGAGGCTGCAGCCCGAGTGCCAAAGATAATCACAGCCGTGCTCATATTCATAATAACAGCAAGACCTTGAGTGTGATATTATAACAGCAAGACCTCCTTCTCCTCCATCTCCACCTCATCTTCTCCTTCTTTCTTCTCTATAGGTACCTAATCCTGACTGTTCTCCCAATTTCTTTCAGCCAAAAAAAAGGGGGGGGGGAGTGGTTTCCCTCACCTCGAGGACAGAACTACTCCTCCCCCTTAGACTCCAAGCCTAAATTCAATCTCTACAATATCCCTTATCAATAAACTCATTTAATGCTCTATCATTGTCAGTGCATTTTGTACTACTGAATGCTTTTAACTGTCTGTTTATCAAGTAACAATAATCTGAGACAAAAAATAATGTTTTTTTGTTGTGTATTCAGCTCCACCAACAAAAATAGTTCCTTTAGGATTAAATTTACACATGGTTTCAAGCAACACAAACAGTTTGACTGCAAGTTAGTTAGCCCATTTTATCCAATCAGCCACAATAGTAAACATAAAAAATCGTTTTCAGTTGTAAGTCTCTACAAATGTTACAGAATGATGTATCAATGCATTTCCAGCAAATATTGAAATAATGAAGGGTGTCAATGAAATGTTGCAGTGTCACATGTTTAGTGTAAATTGTCACATGACCACAGCTGTTTACTTCTTGGTTGCACCATGACAAGAGCTTGGCAGAATCAAAGCTCCCAAACAAAAGGTTAGTAAAGTATGTTAACATAAAGGTAGGACAAAGATTTTTGGTACACATCATCTATAAGGTGTCTAGTATTGATATATGCATTTGAAAATACTCAACTTTGTTCAGTGTGGTCATGGAATGAGACATGATGAAACATGTTGATGGCAACAATAGTGACCGGCGGGATAGCAGTATAGGTATACAAATACTTATACACATACATAGTTGTTGTTCTTCCTAACTTTCTCCTCTGTTCTATCTTTTACTTCAAAATATTCACAAAAATATATTCTCTTCTAATATTCCCAAAAAAAGTAAAATGATTGAAAAGAAAAACTAAATCTTAAAATGATATAAATATTTTTCTCTAAAATATGCGTGCCACAATTATTGGCACCCACAGAAATTATTTTGTGTAAAATGCTAACAAAAGTATATTCCCATTCATATTTTATGTTTTAAAGTTCACCTGAGGGATTAGGAACACTTAAATGGTCAGCCATGACTGGGGTATAAATATGAGGTGACACACAGGCCAAATTCCCCTAGTCATCCATAAATATGAGGCAGACAAGAGAATAGAGCAATGATGTGCAGTTGTTGTTGAGCTGCACAGACCAGGAAATGGCTTTCAGAAAGTAGTTAAACAGTTGAAAATGCCTGTAACAGACTAGTGCCGCGATGAAATTCGCATTACCACAGGCACAACACAAACACCGCAACTAAGTTTGTGTTTTCTGTTTTTGTACAGTGTTTTGTTCTCTTTTTATTCATTGTAAATATATATTTCTGCACTCCCATTGTTTTTTCAGTGAACACCTGTAAACACATTTCCCCATCTGCACCACATCCTGGCAATCCTTGTTCTTTGAGTCCTCCACCCTTGGGGCACTCTGTCACAATGCCCATTTCCACTATCAGGGCAATAATTAAGAAGTTTAAAATAACTGGACATGTTGAGAATCGGCCTGGAAGAGGACATATGTCTATATTGACCCCACATACAGTGAAGAGGATGATTTGGATGGTGAAAGAATCTCCAAGGATCTCAGTTGGGGAATTGCAGACATTAGTTGGGTCTTGGGGTCAGAAAGTCTCCCAAACTATAATCAGACGCCACCTACATAAGCAGAGGTTGTTTGGGAGGGTTGCCAGAGAAAAGCCTCTGCTGTCATCAACCAACAAACTCAAGAACCTACAGAACATCACTGGAACTTTCAGTGGGACCATGTTCTATGGTCAGATGACACCAAAATAGAGATTTTTGGCAACAAACACCAGAGGTGGGGTTGGAGTTGACAGAAAAATAGACATGCAGAAAAGTATCTCATTCCCATGATGAAGTATGGTGGTGAATCTGTGATGTTGTGGGGCTGTTTTTCTTCCAAAGGCCAGAATAAGTGGAGATACAAGAGCTTAATTCAAGACAAGATATTCTTGCCAAGGAAGTCCAAGATCTCAAAGCTCAGAATGAAGTCTTCAAGCAACAACTTTCTGAAGCAAGTGCAGTAAGTAAGAGCATAAGACCCCAAATGGTGACTGTTACGAGCAGTATAGCAAGGTGAAGACAGCTGGAGCCCAACAGCAACTTGCACGTGAAAATCTGGAAAGAAAAAGACAGAGAAAGAAAAACCTTATGTTTACGGAAGTGGCAGAGTAAAAAAGGAGAGAAACGCTGGGAAAAGGATGCAGCTGATGTTGAAGCCATATTAGTGCAGATTCAGTGCCCTGGTGTTGTGCCTGCTAAAATTATGAGGCTTGGGAACCCAAGGGATGGAAATTCACCACCCCACCCATTGTTAGTGATTACTATAACAGAGGCAAAGACTGTGTTGGATAATGCCAGAAAGTTGAAGGACTCACTAAAGAAGAAAAGTTTACATAATGAAAGGTCTACATCCCACCATTCGTAGGGAATGGAAGAGGCTGCGTGACTATGCAACAACTGAGAGTGCAGCTCCTGCATATTTTGGGTGCACAATCAGAGTGGATAACAGGAAGCGCGCTGTAACTAAAGATTGGGAAGTGGTCTGTAAGTTTGTGTCACCTTTTCAGCTACTGGGTCCAAACATATATGACTTGGGTTCTGGAATGTTAACGGGCTGCATAATAAACTGGGAAATATGAATGTGATATGGTGGCTGAGGAACCATGACATAGTGGTGCTGACAGAGATTAAAAGAGCTCATGTGACCCACGCCCCTAGATTCATACCTGTGGTAGCCAATAACCAGTACAGTCAGAGAGGGGGTGTCGCTGCCCTGTTTAGACATGATATTTACAATGATGTCACCGTAATTGGTACATCAGCTCAAGAGCAAATTTGGTTTGGACTGCAGAGCGTTCCCGGTATAATTATTGGCAGAGCCTATATACCACCATCTGATTCCCCTTTTTTCTCAAATGTACGTTTTTCTGAGATCCAGGCCAGAACCCAGAACAACACCTTTGGCTATGTGGTAGTTGGTCTCATGAACACTAGGTATGGAGATAAGGTGAATGAGCTGCTTGAAGGTAGCAATAACATGCACTACAAGCCTATTGATGAAACAGTAAACACCAGTGGAAAGAGTATTATTCAGGTGTGCAATAATCTATTGATTGTGAACAACTTGAACACAGCGTCTTTACTCCCTCCCTAGTTCCCTAACTTATCACAACAGAAAAAAAATAGATTTCTGAAGTGGATTACTGTCTAATCTCTTCTTGTTATATTCATTGTGTTGAAAGCTTTGAAGTGAACCAAAACACTGACATGCCATCCGATCACGCCCCATTGTCTATAGAACTCGTGTTCCCTGAAGAAACGTTTAATGCAAAGCTTTTGTCACTGTGGTCAGGATTTGTGTATGCATTCTATTATGACTCACTCTGGCAACCCGCGTCGCAGGAAACCAGTGCCTTATAGGCGCTGTACACCACAATATAGATGCAGATCAATTTTCTTTCAACATAAGTTCACTGGAAGCACCCATCATTAGCTGTGACCAAAACCTGAATGATATGGCTGTGTGGTTTGCAGATTTATTGTATAACTGTGTAGCCCAGAGCCAACAAGTGAGCTCTTAGACCCCGCAGCCTGCCCCAGAATCAGGAAGCACTTTCACCCCATTGGCAGCGTATTTTGGGGTGCAGTGATGCTAAAATGTTGTGGCAGGCCATTGATTGGAAAGGGGAGTTTTCCTCAACTCCTCACCAAGAGATGCCTTCTGAAGCTGCCTTCAAAGAACACATGGAGAAGCTGCTGAACCTCCCTGCTGGTGAGGGAGAAAACCCACTGCATATGGGGGGCTATAATGTGAATATGCCACTGCTGGATGACCCAATCACAACAGCAGAGACTCAACATGTGATCGACCACCAGCTAAAGTGGGGAAATGGAGCAGGCCCTGATGGGGTAAGCCCAGGCGTGTTCAAATTTCTGCCCGGCGACTGGGTAATATTTTTATGCACGCATATAAATCTCATCTTTGTGACTGGCTATCCAATGAGCTGGGCCCCTGCTAGATTGATCACGTTATTAAAGAAAGGTAACGCCCTTGATTGAGATGATTACCGGGGGATAAGTGTGATCAACAGTGCAGCAAAGCTGTATGACTATGTGCTGAACAATAGACTGATGGCCTGGTATGAGCCATTCTGGGAGCAGGCAGGAGCCCAACCTAAAAGAGGCTGCATTGAACACATTTGTGGCACTTAGGCTTATAATGGACTATTGTATCAGAAAGAAGGTTCAGCTGCACACTGCTGTTATAGACTTCTCCAAAGCTATGACCGGGTTCCATGAGGAAAACTGTTCACAATTTTAAAACGCTTGGGGTGTGGAGTTACTATGATTTAGGTTCTGATGTCAATGTACAGTGTAACAACACGTATCCTGAGCACTACAACAATAACATTGTCCATCAGGTGAGGCAAGGATCCCCCACATCCTGCTTCCTGTTTGTGGTGTTTGTTGACCTGTTGATCAGAAAGTTTAAACAACAATGTGGAGACAATGGATTCTTGAAATGACTCCATGTTCTAATGCTGATTGAGAAACTGAAATACTTGGAGGAATATGATATGGAATGTAATGAATATGAGATTCTTGGTAATGAAGGTAAAACAATTGAGATCTGATGAAGGCAGGCAGCCTATTCAGCTTGGTTCATTTATGGTGAGGCGTTGTAACAGTTATACATATCTTGGAGCTATCTTCACTGCTGATTGAAATTCCTGAACCTCACTCTACATGTAAAAGAGAAAACAAAGCATTTAAACAAATGAATCATCTTCTTATCAACCAACTATGATGCCCCATTTTGTGTTAAAGGTATTTGAGGCTGCTTTCTCATCAGCTGTCTTGTATGGGTGTGAGGCTCGGTTAAAAATGCCCTTAAAACCTGTTTAAACTCTCTATATGACTGGAGTGAAATCCCTACTTAGGGTGAGGTCTGCGACACTGAACCTAACCTGCCTCTTGGAGGCAGGACTTCCTTCAGTGCAGACTTTAGTGAGAGAAAAGCCAGCCAGGTTTTTGACCAAGGTGAAGGAGCGTCATGACATGCTTGATGACCCCTTATGGCATGTGCTTGAAGTAACTAGAAAAGAGAACCAAGTTATGAACTCACATTTATCTGAGATAATGGAGAAACAAGATCCTTTTGAGAGTGACCATATGGAGATGATTAAGAAACTGCTATCTAAAGAGGGAACAAGATACAAGACCTATCAAGCCATCAACCCAGATATATCTGTCCATCCACTTTATACCAGCCATACACCGGTATATTGAAGACCACTTGAGAATAAGCTTCACACGGTTCCGGCTGTCCTCTCACTGACTGTGAGTGGAAATGGGAAGGTGGAGCCGTACACCACCTGAACAACGTGTGTTGCTGCAAGACTGGCATACAGAATGAAGAACATATACTCGTGTGCCCTCGCACACAGGATATCCGTGTGAAATATGAGCATGACTCCACTGAACTGAGCTCACTGTTTGTGGACGCTGATAACAGAACTTTAGTTATGTTACATGCTTGCCTTGAGTTATTGGAGCACCAGCAATATTCTATGGACTGAGTGATGGGACTTTGTGTTGCTGATTAATAACAGCAAGGTTATTAATAATAACAATAAAAATAGGTTATTATAATAATAGCAATATTCTATTACACATGTATCTTTAATTTCAGTCTTCCTCTTTCCTCTCAAAAATAAGGGTGAAACATCCTCCCTTACATCTCTGGACCAGCCTCCTCTGATATAAATGTACTTATTAAAAAAAATAGGTATTTCATATAACAATAATTGTTCATTCATGGGGCTTTGAAACTTTTGGATGTACAGACATGAAAATTCTCAAACATTGTATTAGGTGTGAGAGCTTCTGGAAGTGATAACTGAACCGCTGGAGCAGAACCTCACAGTGTCCCGGGTCAGTGCCTCCCCCCTCAGCACCTGCAGTAGGTCCCAGCTGCAGCAGTGCAGTCTCTGTGCAGTCTGACTGAGGGAGGTTTTTGTACGGCTCTCTATCACTGTGTGAACACAGCACTACTGCTGATCTCATGGTCACTCTGACAGTAGTAATCTCCTGCATCTTCAGCCTGGACTCCACTGATGGTCAGAGTGAAGTCAGTCCCAGATCCACTGCCACTGAATCGATCAGGAATCCCTGAGTTACGGTATGTTGCATCATAGATCAGGAGTTTAGGAGCTTTTCCAGGTTTCTGCTGATACCAGTATAAACTGTTGCTGCTATACGCAGCAGGACTGGTTTTACAGCTCAGGGTGACGGTGTCTCCTATGAGAGCAGATTTACCAGCAGGAGTCTGAGTCACAGTCACCTGTCCTGTGCATTCTGAAGAGAAGAATAAAAAATAAATATTATTCATTTGTTTTGTATTGTTATATATTACCCATAGGTACAGTAGAATGTCACAACATTTTCCAGACATTTCATAGAGTTATTTCATACAGTCATTTGAATGACAATATTTTCATAAATCTCACCCTGAATGCAGAAAGCGAGTGCCCAGATGAAGATGGTGATAAAAGTCATTGTTGCTGTGGGTTCTGTTGCCATGAAGGACAGCTCTCAGTCATCAAGTGTTAAACTCACAGGACTATAAACACTCCCAGAGCACTGAAGCATGTGTTGCCAATGCAAAGTGTCTTCTCTATGCAAATGGTCTTCCTGGGTACAGCAGGCACTTGTAGCCCAGCAGTGCTGTGGAGGCAGAGTAGGGCTTATGGGCTGTGACACAGACAGAGCAGTTTAACACTGGTGTAACAGTGTCTGGACAGCAGGATCACAATCAAAACCAACATCATTCACATTTTGCCATCATATTCTTTTTCTCACATGTACCCCTGTTAAACAGCACATACACCCCTCCTCTGACTCATCTCTATAGATGCAGCATTGGCCTTTGAGTGGGTGAAATTGCACTCCAGGTGTTCACATTTACAAACCTTGGTTTTTCCCTCTTTTTCATTGAATGGGTTCAGTTAATTATGCTTTCCCTTTTACCACTGCACTGACAAGTCTTGCATATTGTGATTGATTCCCATTACCCTAAATTACCCAGATGCAAACTGAACATGATTCGTAATAACTCACTTTTATTTAAACTGGGTAATTCTGAGAGGGGAATAATTGAGCTCTGATCTGATGTGTTCCTGCTCAGGAGTGCCTCTCAGTGTAGGGTGAGAGCAACACACAGTAATATAAGGAGTACTATAATGCATTTCCATTACTGCAAAGATATACAGTATTATAAAATTTTTAAAAGCAATAATGAGTAATGTGAAATTTCTGCAGTTATTAGGTAGCACTGCCAACTCTGTGCACTTATGACATTAAATGGAGGGCAGCAGTGTTGTTCTCTCTGTTTCATGTTTCTTTTTAAACAACATTTATTTTGTGTTTAGTTTTTCCCAATTTGAATGTTCACTAATATTTGCATGGAAATATAGATCAGGATTTGATGCCAAACTTTCGCTTCAACTCTGTTATTACAGCGTTATTACATCAGGTGCAATAGTGCTGCTCTGTCTCCCTCCTGTGGTCACTGTATGTAAAGGCAGCTTGTGTGACAGTTTGAATGGAACTGCTGTAGACCGAGCGGTTTCACAGACAAATATACTACATATAAGTCAGTGATGGTTGGAGACTCAAAACATTGGGGAGTACAGCAGCTGAGCAGAGGAGGGCAAAGCAGCAGAGTGTCAAAGACAAATAAAGATGAGGAAACAGCAATATTTTACAAAAAAGAAAAAAATATATATTTGTTGCATGGGTCTTTGAAGTACATTGGATTGTTTCCCAAGAATTATTAACCTGTAAGTTTCATTCAAGAATAACGTCATTCATACATTTTGGAATTTGTATGACATCTTCAAATGTATGAGGTTATCCTGTAGAATCTTTACTTCTTCTTATTATTATTCCTGATTCTTCCGGACCCATCTCCTCGTACAGTTTGAAAGCTAGACATACCAAACTTGGTCACCAGAGGCGTGGATACACTGGTCAGGTTGCTTGTATTTTTCTAAGCTATATGATTCATACTTTTTAAACTATTAAGCTTTAAAAAATGGCCTCCATTGACTTAACATTGGTGGAATGTTTAACATGCTAATGTGGCTAACGTTACTAAGCAACAATTATAACGGTCGCTGCTCGGCTCACAAACAGATTTAATGGGTCAGTATTTGAATTGTATGAACGACTTCAGCGGTAAGGATTTGCAGTCCTAAATATTATCTACTTTTTAAACTAGACTTACCAAATTTGGTAACTTGAATAATACTGGCTACGTTGCTTGTAGTTATCTAAACTATACGATTTATACTTGTTTTAAACTATATATAAGCTTTAAAAAACGGTGTCCGTTGACTTAATATTTGTGTAATACTGAGCATGCTAACAAGCTAACGTTAGTGACACGAAGCGACAGTGATAACATGTAACGTTAGTTTTAATTTAACTTATACCACTTCACCACTAACAGTCGTAAGTACTACCTACTTTCTGATAATTTTAAGGTAGCTGACAAAATATCATTATCCAAAAAATACAGCATGCTATCTACCTTACCTGGCTTGACATTTTGAAATAACTTTCCTTTTGACACAAAGATACTGGGATAACGTTATCTCTCGCTATGATGTCATACTGCACTAATGGAATTTGTCTTGGGCAATCACAATGCGCGGTCGTAACTAACTGTTGTATAAAGTGCGTTGTGTGTAATATATGTGTGCGGTATAACTGCATCATTATCTATTAAGTGTACAGTTAGCTAGCTAATGTTATTGTTAGAATTTAGGTTAGATAGCTAGCTGCTTTGCCTTTTTGCTAGCAAACAACTTATGCATACCTGTAGGACTGACTGCAGAAGTGTAATGATAAACACTGCTGTTTATGTTAATACTGCCTTGTAGCCTACAGATATTATAATGTATTGTGTGCAAGTATGATACTGTAGCCTAGCAGATATAATGACACTACAATGCTGTTCAGGTATAATGATCTTAAATGAATAATTCATGTTTTGAACAGGAAGTTCTGCTGTTCTTTGACTGCTTCTTGTATTCCTGCTGCTACTACTTCAGTGCTTACTGTACTAACTAGAAGTTTCAATATACAGTTCTAATAATAAGAAGTAGTATTATTGTAATATATATGTTATATTACTATATAGCAGTCTTATTATTAACTTTTAGTAGGTAGCCTACAGTTTTAAACACACTCTTAAAGCCTTCGGCAAGCTAACAGTTTTTTTCTGGAACTCTATATCTAGTTATGAAATAAAGATCAAATAATTAATTACTATATCATTATGATGTAAAATTTAAACATGATAATGGTAATGTGACAATTAGTGTGTTGAAATAATATTTTATCATAATGGGTTGAGTATTATTTATTAAATTATTTCACAATTTATTGACTAATTTATTATCCATTTTATTATGTATTTCATAAAAGTTTTTCTTTATTTAATTATGAATAAAATGGCATTCCATAACTGTGATGTCACAATGGAAGTTCAAATGAAGAACACTGACAACTGATGCTGAATTGAACATAAAGGACAGACATAAATTATTATGAATGACCACGTACTTCCTAGCTGCTGAGACTGTTTTTTTTTCCCTAAATTTGTGAATCAACACTGAACATTCATTTAACTTTGAGGGACTGTGGGACAGAATGTACTAAATCAATCAATCAATCTTCGAGTTCAAAGTTCAGAAATCCTGAATTCAGGATACATGCAAATCAAATGTATCTGTCTGTAACAAGAATTTATTCTCTTTCAATAAATGAGCATTCTTAGCAAACTTGAATGCACAAGTTCTTTTTGCTGGCTGTGAACAGTGCTCTCACAAGATGCCTGTCTACACAGAATGTCCCTCAAATGGCCGCGGAGCTTTGGATCCTGGCATTCGCTGTAGTTGTCACCTTCATCTGCTTGACAATCCACCTCTTCCCGAGGAGGACCTTCTTTTTAATGAGGTGCTGACGAGGAGGAGGATCATAATCAGCTGACTAAAGAAACGGAAGAAGAAGAAGATGAATAAGAGGAGGGGTGTACCCAGACCAGCCAATGAAAGGGATGAGCCACCCATAACTGTTAAAGAACCTTGCACCCTCCCTGCAGATCCCAGGAGGCAGAGTACAGGGTCAGACAGGAAGAAGAACGAAACAGGTGTGTCCGTCTAAGTAGTAAAAACATGATATTCAGTGTCACATAAAATTTAATATTTAATATCACTGTAACAGATGCTATATCTTGACACAATTTCCATGAAAAAAGCACAGATTGATTTAAACTGTTAAATAAATGGCATACATTATGGCTAAACCACATGCTGGTAATTTATGTAATGTGTACTTCATGTGTAATTTATGTAATCTTTTCTGTAACCTGTTAGTCTTTGAGTCTTTTTTCAGTCTTTCAGTCTTTTTTCTGTGATAGCTGATGAAGCTCAGCCTGACACTGAAAGGAGTCCTGGACTTGCGCCAGTGAAGAGTGCACCTGGAACGACTAAGTCTATGAAAAAGAAGAACAAAGGTAGACTTACAGGCTCAATTCAGTCACATTGACAGTCCATCCTTCCTACAGTAGCATGGGAGTGTTTTCTCCCAGTCAGCATTCAGGAAGTGGAGGCATCAGTCTGTCATTAAAACAACATTTAAAGTAACATTCACCACTGCAACAGAGATGGCACTTCGTAACAACAGAGGAATCAGTTACATGGTGGAGAAATCAGTCATAATGGAGGCACTCTAACCAAACTACTCCCCCTTTTCCTGCTAACCCCTCCCACTAGTCCACATAGCTTGCCCTATTAAACCTACCTGGGGAGGTATTCTCTATTCTTTCCAGGCACTGACCACACCCACAAACCACAACCCCATCTCTCACCTGCAGCTAGCCCCACCTGCAAACATTTACCTCCTTCCATCAGGTGTTCCAACTGTCATCCTA
The DNA here is from genome assembly GCA_019788955.1 of Albula glossodonta. NCBI lineage: Eukaryota > Metazoa > Chordata > Actinopteri > Albuliformes > Albulidae > Albula > Albula glossodonta. The sequence continues at coordinate 19,145 of JAFBMS010000283.1, forward strand.
ACTCAAATGATTGAAAAGCCAGCTGGTATTTTGTGACAGATTTTAATTCTATTGAAAACATAAGAGACATTGCATACTTACATCTTGATATACCTACATTTGGACCATACACCTACATCGAGCCATCTTTTTTGTTTCAGACTCCAGTGAAGGAGGACGTACCTGCAGCTGCTGCCCATGAGGACCCAGCCTGAGATGTTCAGCCAGGATCCAGACCACTCCGCTCTCAGGCAAGGGGATCCTTATCTATGGGGTGCTGTTTAGGACACAAATAATCAAATTAGTGTGTATATGTATTGGTTTGACTGGCATAATATACGGAGCGAAAATATCTTGACGGTATGAGCAAAAACTCCCTGTTGATAAAAGCTGTAATATGAAAGATCACTGTTAAGGCGGGCTGGTGGGTGAAAGGTTTGAGCAAGTGTCAGTGTTAAACTGATACGGGGTAACAATAGAGAAGTCACAAAACGAGAGCTGATGTACGTAAGTGTTGATTTGGTGGCCTTGGTGCAACTGAAATTGGTAAGAAACTGAAAATTCTGTAAAAACATCACAGGAAAGAAACGATCAAGCAAAACATGCTTGAGTGTCCAAATGTTGCACTTTAGTATAAGTTTAGTATAAGTGTACAATCGTGTTTGACTGCTTTGATGAACATGTAGCCAATTGTCAGCATCACAAAGGGCCACCCACCTTCTCACAGTAATGCAGAACACTTCTGTTTGACTGTTAGAATACTGTATTGTTTTATCTAAATTGTTATGTAGTTATATGTATTTATGGTACATAGTTAATACGTGAGATATTGTTGAATGCCACTGAGCTGATCGTACACTAACTGGCCTAATCCTTCAGTCAGAAAGAATTGCAGCTGCTGAATGAAATCTATAGTTATATTACTGGCTCAGAGATATACTAGGTGCTGCTGTGGTTTCTGCTAATAGAAAATATATGCAATGAATCTTGTCTCCAGTAACAATAGAGTGCTACATAAATGCTCACATACAACCACAGATCTAAAATGGATAATTAGCATTTGTATGCTAGAAACATTACTTCTGCTGCAAGTGCTCGCTCTATTATAACAAAAATGACATATTGCCTTCACATAGGCAGTATTATAGCAGAAGTGAATACATCAATATTGCTGTATTAACACACTACATATTTCAAATATAAGTTTGTACACACTAAATGCACATAACTAATCTTCTGTGTTAATATTTATATATCAACAAACACGTTCATTAGTGAAGTAAACAGCAACACACAACAACGCTTAAATAAACACTATGAGCAAGCGTAATTGACCTCGAAACAAGGAGAGCATGAAACTGAGAAGGAAGAAACTTAACTGGTAAATCATAGTTTATGCACCAGACACTACTCGTGGTGCTAAAATGTATGCTACGATCCAACAGAATGCACCTGCTCTGCACAAGCGTGAGGCACGGAATTTTACACATAATATGTAGACTGTCGAGTGCGTCACAATGGCTGCTCCTCCCTTTAACGAAATGCAAACCCAACCCCTTGTTAGCTATTGTGATGTCACAGATAGCCAGGGAAAGCTCATTTCAACTTTACTAATTCTGTATTTGCACATGCAGTGGATACACAATGGAATCTATCAAAATGTGAGAACATATTTTTAGTATGACTACTTTGAACCTTTTCCATTTTCAAATGGAAAACCAAAATGTGAGGTGATACAACTGTAAAGAGCAAGCTGTGAATGCGATTCCATTATATTTATTCCCTTACATTGTTCTGTTACCCAGGCAACCATAGTGTTTCTAATCTCAACATGCGTATCCTTTGTCATTATTTAATTCACATGTGAAGCTCCACCATTTACATATCTTCATATGGCGTGCTTTGGTCATGTGTGGATAATGATCGATGATGGGTGATGATGATTAGTAGTATTATATTAGTAATTGATTATTTAAAATAATGATTAACTATGATAGTCAATCATAAAAGCAACAAATGGAAAATCACAGATTTGTTAAAAATGCAGTTGTATTCTTTAGAAAAGAAATGTATATCCCAAAAAAATTAGTCTTCCTGTTACCAGAAAATTTAATATGAACAAAGGCATTCTTATTTACACTTCACACAAAATAGTATAGGAGAAGGGTCACAGCAAATTGACACTTCTCATTGATATAAGTGGAGAGGGCCTGAGTCAAATCTCAGATTGGCCCAATTTACTCCACCATGTGAAAACATGAGCTGTATAAATGAATATACAATTCATTTTAGAGAGTTACAATTGGAGAGGTACATAGGGGCAACCATTCAGTGCCCACACATTTTCATTCTTCAGGCACCACCACAATGAGCAGCACAATGTTGAATTTTCTCCAGCTGGTAAAAGTGATGTTACATTCTGTTGGTAAGAGTGGAAAAACTTTGCTGTTCGGATTCGAAAAGCAGAAATTCAAAGTCACAAACGAAAGCCCATATTGATAACCATACTTTGACTCTTGATTATGCCACGGGGGAAATGCACTGGAACGGATCATCATTTCAAAACGTTGGCACAGCTGGTACCTTCAGAACAGTTAAGACTGCTTCAAAACACTGCAAGTCATCTGACCCTTGGAGACAATTAATACTGTTTCGAAACGCGAACACAGTTGACTCTCAGGAACAATGAACACTGTTTCCAAACGCGTTGTCAGCTTACTGTTCGTCACGAGTAACGGTTTCAAAACACTTGTGATGGGGACATCTGCTGGTGACATACATGTGTGTAATAACAAGTAGTCTGCAATAAATCTGCTTTGAAGAACTGAACGAGTGTCAGATTATAAATTGTCGTAATATACTTCCTCAAAAGTCACTGTAATAAACTTTTATTAAATAGCAACGACTTTGAAACAGGTTATTTTAGAGCAGGCCAAACACATTCATATGAAATGCTCTGGTTATTATGCTGCATGTAGCTTACAGGAGGAAGCTATATTAGTGAAATGAAAGAAGAGGCTATGTGTCATTTTAAGAGGGTCATAAAATATACGCAGATGAGAATATGCAACCACAAGATGTTTGAACTGTTTTATATCCTGATGTATATCGTTATATCCTATATCCAATTCTTCAAAGCAGACTAATTCAGTAGTTGCTATTTAATAAAAGATCTGATACTACAGGGATTACAATCAGGAAACTAAACCTAGGGACTCAGAATGGGTCAGTCCAAAAGATGAAAGTGAAACCATTTCCTTTCAAGTGCCATTTCGTAGACAGAAGAGAAAGGTAAAGAGAGAGAGAGAGAGAGAAGAAGCATAAAGTGGAATAACATATCATAGTAAGTATTGCGATTGACAGAGAGCGTCGGTGTGAATGTATATTTTTGGTCAGAAGTACAAAGGTTTGCTCAACGTTTTTTCGGCTAGATAATGTAAAAATGGCAAGTAAGTAAGAAACGGTTCCACAGCTCGGTCTAAGTAAAAGTGAAAGTTAAAAAATTAAACGCCATTTTAAAGAAGGGGACAGATGATAATGAAGTGAGAAGGATTACATTTCACGCCGTAAGTATCTTTAACAGGTGCTTATTCTGCCTTGGGGGTGGTGTGCCGGGACAAAATCGCTAGGGGTGCATTTAGGCAAATGTAAAAAAAAAAAATGTCCGTCTCAGCTTGTAGAGTCGTTGAACGGAAACACTCTGTAACGATGGCTAATCTTCTCATCGACAGTCTGCTCATTTTATATCCAACAGACTATGGCAAAACTATTTTAAATCCGATTGTCCAAGGCGAAATTTGCTTCTCGGAACTGAATTGTGCATCCAGCTAGTGTACTTATTTATGGTGAACGATGCTCACTTAACAAGTCAATTTCCTGCATTTATGTGACTTTTCAGGGGAAAAAATGAAAAACAACAACAATCGAATGTTAAATATTATAGGCTATATGTCGCAAAAGAATTTTCTACCCCTTATAGTCATATTTTCATTTTTAAAAATCGCTAAATGATTCATGTTAACAAAACCGGTCAGTAACGGGTGACGTCATGTCATTTAAACATGGCGCTTTGGCTTTTGACTCGGAGGCGAACGTCCCTATCTTCAACCTTTTACTTTTGTGCAGCATTGAGGCAGTTTCCAAATAAGCTGCAATATGTGATTTTGCGCTTGAGTTGAAAGTGGTGCTGAAGCGATATAATGTAGCCTGTGCTGTCGAATATAATCGCTGTCGTAATATCAGTAATATTATGGCAAATTCCGTCAATATCTGTACAATTAATGTGGTTACACATTCCAGAGCAGTGAGGCTGCACTGAAGGCGGGTGATGAGGGGCCGTCCAGTATCTAGACACAAACATTGATTAATTAACTGGACCCATGATTTATTTACAAATATATATTTATTTGTTAGCAACATTAATTCTTCGCTCTATGACTCAGACTACGCAAATCATGGATTTGCCGCCAGAAAAGTGTGTTGATATTCATCCAGAACATTTAGGAACAGTCTTGTGCATTTTTGGTTCTCAGACTAAAATGTCAACAACTTTCCAACCACGTTACTCGAGGTGTTCAAACATTATAGAATCCAAGTTATATGGACATACATGCACAACCCTTTATTGGTTTCTTTATACATTTTTTAAAATTATTACTTGGTGCCAGTATACACGCTTTATTTTGCCTTCAGATTTAGTTAATTGAATTTTGATCGGTTTTTGTCGTCATATTACACCTACAAACACACAAATGCCACTTTCCATTTAAATGTCAAAAACCTTTCAACCAGAACACATCAAACAAAGTTGTGTCCAAGTGATATTGACATGTGGGTACAGCCCTTTGATTTCCCTTCAATTTGGGTTCATGGCAACAAGGTGATTTTTAAGTGACGATCCGTAAAATGTCAGAGAGCTCCAGCACAAAACGAAATGTGGATAAAGAAGCTCAAATGTTCAAAATTTCAATTTCTGTGTGTTTACAGGTCTGTTAGATCTGGGTCAGAACCGTTTCATGGTCAGTTCTGGTCCAGCCTCCTGAGAATGGGGGGCACTGTCTCAAAGACGGGTCTCTCAGGGGAGCCAGAGACCAGCACTGGAACCTCAGTCCCTAAAAGCAAGAGGTATGAATATGTGGAACAGATTGTCCTTTAATGAATACATTATAAATGAGTTAGACCTGCAGTAAGAGGATGAGGATAACTGGAAGCTCTGTCTCCATGTGCTGTGAGTTAGAGCTGCAGTAAGAGGATGAGGTTAACAGGAAGCTCTGTCTCCATGTGCTGTGAGTTAGAGCTGCAGTAAGAGGATGAGATTAACTGGAAACTCTGTCTCCATATGCTGTGAGTTAGAGCTGCAGTAAGAGGATGAGGTTAACTGGAAGCTCTGTCTCCATGTGCTGTGAGTTAGAGCTGCAGTAAGAGGATGAGGTTAACTGGAAGCTCTGTCTCCATGTGCTGTGAGTTAGAGCTGCAGTAAGAGGATGAGATTAACTGGAAACTCTGTCTCCATACGCTGTGAGTTAGAGCTGCAGTGAGAGGATGAGGTTAACTGGAAGCTCTGTCTCCATGTGCTGTGAGTTAGAGCTGCAGTAAGAGGATGAGGTTAACTGGAAGCTCTGTCTCCATGTGCTGTGAGTTAGAGCTGCAGTAAGAGGATGAGGTTAACTGGAAGCTCTGTCTCCATGTGCTGTGAGTTAGAGCTGTAGTAAGAGGATGAGGTTAACTGGAAGCTCAGTCTCCATGTGCTGTGAGTTAGAACTGCAGTAAGAGGATGAGGTTAACTGGAAGCTCTGCCTCCATGTTGTGATCATAGGGTCCAGGTGGAGAGAGCAGGGTCACCTGTACCCAGCTGTGTGTCAGTGAAGAGTGACAGGTCAATGGAGCATCCACTCACATTAAGAGGAGAATCTCCAGCTGATCCAAGGTAAACAGGTTCATATTTATACTGCTGTTTCTTCATTCCTCTCTCTTACAGGCTGGTGTAGGTAGAGTGTGGACACAGTTCCTCAGTGCTTAAAAAAGTTTTATTTTATTGTTTTCCAAAGAAATCATCTGAATCTGGGTTCATGTTGTGAGCTGTGTAAAAAGGACTAAATGTTTTCCTCACACTCCTTATTGTACTCAGCTGCCTCTAACAAATTTCTGATAAAATTAAGGCTTAATCGCGAACAAGTTTTGCAAAATGTAGAACCTTTGCTAATCAATAGATTTAAAGAACGGATAAAGGAACGGTCTACATTTTGGATATCACTTATTTTACTGCCGAATAAAATAAGATATTCACTCCATGTGCTGTGAGTTAGAGCTGCAGAAAGAGGATGACGTCAACTGGAAGCTCTGTCTCCTTGTGCTGTGAGTTAGAGCTGCAGTAAGAGGATGAGGTTAACTGGAAGCTCTGTCTCCATGTGCTGTGAGTTAGGGCTGCAGTAAGAGGATGAGGTTAACTGGAAGCTCTTTCTCCATGTGCTGTGAGTTAGAGCTGCAGAAAGAGGATGGATGTTGTATTTATTGTTTACTGAGTAATTAACAGTTAATTCATAGTGTATTCGTATGGTTAAAAATTTAAGTTCATTTAAAATACAAGAAGTTCAAAAGTGTGAATTAAATGTTTCAGTGACTTCCAGACCGCTAGTTGGCGGTAATGTTTCGGTTAAGAGCTGTACTGAGGGAAAAGCGGGAAAAAGAAATACAGGAAGTACTAAACTGAGAGAAGACCGATGTTGCTAGCTCTTGAAGGATATAGTGAAAAGCCATTCATTGTCTGTAATATATATGCGGAATTGTTCAGTAAACTGTTGAACGAAGACATACGAGTCCGATCCCTTTCTCTATGAAGGAGTTACAGTTAAGTCCCCACTTTTTTTGGTGCCGAAACCCGGGAGCTTTAGATATTTTTATCAGACTAGCCGATAGCTGTAACTAGCCTACCGACGAAAGAAGAGTCGGACAAAATGATGGAGCATTTGCAGAGACTGAAACAACGGCGTGGAGTTGTACGAGCATCCGCAACGAAGTTGCTGCGGGCTATTGAAGAGGAAACACGCAAAGAAAGTGTGAGTTGTGACCGCCTACGAGAGCTACTGTCCATGTTATCGGTGAAGGAAAGTAATCTCCTGGAATTAGAAAAGGGAATCGAAGAGGAGATACCGATTGACGAGCTGGAAGCGGACATCGTAAAAACGATGGATTATCAGGACAATGTTAAACTCTGGAAAGCCCGTGCAACAAGGATAATTGAAAGAGAGGAAGCAACTGCGGGCGAACGGAACTCGCCTCGGCTAAGCGATGTGAGTACACATTCAAGCAGACTTACTAACAGACCGTCAGTAAAGTTACCCAAATTGGTCATAAACAAATATGACGGCGAGATATCGATGTGGCAGGAATTTTGGAATCAGTTTAAGACGGCCATCCATGAGAATACAGAGTTGAAAAAAACTGAAAAGCTTACGTATCTCAGGACGTATCTCGTGGGTCCAGCTGCAAGAGCCATTGCTGGGCTAAAAATAACAGAGAACAATTACGATGCTGCCGTAGACATGCTTAAAGACAGATTTGGAAGAAAGGATGTAGTTGTGAGTGCACACATGGCAAAACTGCAGAGCTTGACTCCAGTTAAGAAATCGTCAGACGTTGTTGCCCTGAGACAGCTCTATGATGAATGTGAAGTCCAGATTAGAGGCTTAGAGTCCCTAGGAGTGGTTTCAGCTACATGTGGAGGATTGCTGTGCCCCGTATTGCTCCAGATGATACCAGATGACCTTGCACTTGCTTATACATGTGAAACAGGTTCAGGGCATGAAATGAAGGTTACAGAGCTCATGACTTTCCTACAGCAGGAAATCGAAGGCAGAGAGCGTGCTATGCACTTAACTAAAGTGGGAAGCCTCAACAAAGATCCCTAGTCCACTTACCAGCACCGTTATAAACCAGAGTCTGGGAGTGGGAGATTCAGAAAACCAAACTTGCCTTCAGCCGCAACACTCCACACAAGCAGCTCAAACTCTCCCCAAGGCTGTTTATTCTGTGACAGTACAAGCCACAAATTAGAACTGTGTACAAATGATACAGTCAGGATGCGAAAGGAAAAATTGAAGAAAATGGGGAGATGTTTTGTGTGCCTGGGACAGTGGCATCTGGCAAAATTCTGCCGAACCAAGGGTGTGTCATGCACGTGTGGACGGAGACACCACCTCACGATGTGTGATAAGGGTGAACAGACTGAGCTCCCAAGTAATGCTCAAGAGACAAATGATGCCGTCATATCTTCTGTGGCTCCCCGCACAGTAAAGACAAGCACAGGGAAGCAGAATACAGTTCTTCTGCAAACAGTAATGGCTTGGGTTGAAGGAGCAAAAGGGAAGAGGAAAGTGCATTGCCTGATGGATGGAGGAAGCCAGCGGAGCTTTGTTCTGGAGAAGCAGGTAAAGGCATTGGGATTGCCAACTGTGAAAAGAGAGACTTTGAAGCTCCACACCTTTGGCAGCAACAAGCCAGCAACGACAGAACACAGCATTGTAAAGGTTCTCCTGCAAAATATCAGCAGCAATGAGAAAACCATTGAAATCGAAGCTGTTGAAACACCACAAGTTCTGCCATCATACAAGTTCCTGGAGAACAAATCCGGCTGCAGCTAGAGGAAAGGGGGCTACCATCAGCAGATGTCCCAGGCAGCAGTGATGAAGAACTGGAGCTTTCCATACTGATAGGTGCTGACTACTACTGGCAAATAGTGTCTGGCAGAGTGGAAAGACTAACAGAATCCCTGGTTGCTATAGAAACCATATTTGGCTGGACAGTGCAGGGACCAGTAGCCATGTCAAGCTTGAGTGAAGCTTCATGCATGAAGATTGGCGTTGATGAGACCATGCAGGTTTCGGATCAGTTACGTGCATTCTGGGAAATAGAGTCCCTAGGCATCTCCAGCAAAGGTGAAGAACGAACTGATGACATCGAGGCACAACGAAACTTCAACACATCAGTTAAATACAGCGAAGGGCGGTATGAGGTGAAATTACCATGGCGCAGAGATGCACCAGAACTCCCAGACAATCTGAGAATTGCCCAGAAAAGATTTGAAGGTCTGAAAAGAAAGCTGAAAACTGATGTGACCCTGTTCAAGAGATACAATGATGTCATAGATGATTATCTTGAGCAAGAAATATGTGAAGTTGTCCCAGAGACCAAAAACACAACAGGAACTGAGAACAGCAGTGTCAAGTACTACATGCCTCATCATGCTGTAATCAGGGATGACAAGGCAACAACTAAGTTGAGAGTTGTCTTCGATGCCTCTTCACATGAAGAATGCTGCCCATCCGTCAACAACTGTCTGCTCACCGGACCAAATCTGAACCCAGACCTCCTGAACATATCAGTGAGATTCAGGTTACATCCAGTTGCATTCATGGCAGACATTACGAAGGCCTTCCTACAGATATCTGTCGCTGAGGAGGATAGAGACGCCTTGAGATTCCTGTGGCTCACCGGACCCCCTGACGCTGAGGACACCAAATCCTGCACACTGAGAATGACTCGTGTGGTATTTGGAGTGTCATCAAGCCCCTTCCTGCTCGCAGCTACAATCAGGAATCACCTAGAAAAATACCAGGCAAGTCATCCACATACTGTTAAAACTCTGAAAGATTCTTTGTATGTTGATGACTTCATTGCCAGCTGAAGTAATGTTGAAGATACTTATGAACTAACCACAAGTGCGAAGGAAATCTTGTCTACTGCAGGCATGAATCTCTGCAAGTGGACCACAAACTCCACTGAACTGAAGGCCAAGTGGCTGCAAGGGGATTTTGACTTCACTCAGGAGCCTGAAGCACACGGCTGTGTGTTAAAGGTGCTTGGTCTGGTATGGAGGCCAGAGACTGACGACTTTGTTTTCAATAACAGACATCTAATGGACATCTTTAAAGAAAAGGAGAACACAAAGAGGAGCGTCCTGCGGTCGTCAGCCAAAATATTCGACCCCATGGGATTTCTGACACCATTTACGATAAGGGTGAACTGCCTCTTCCAGGACATGTGGCAAAGGGGCATCAACTGGGACGAGCAGCTGCCAGATGACCTCTCTCAAAGGTGGCAGCAATGATGTACAGAGCTGCTTCAGATTCATCAGATCATCATTCCCAGGTGGTATGGAACTGACAATCTGCAAACTGGACAAGGCCAAGCTCTTCATGTGTTCAGTGATGCTAGTGAGAAAGCCTATGGTGCAGTAGCGTATCTCCAAGGACAGACAGCTGAGGGAAAGACTGTAACCAGACTGGTCATGTCCAAGTCAAGAGTAGCACCCATTAAGAAACTCACTCTGCCACGTCTTGAATTAATGGGGGCTCTGATTGCAGCAAGAATGGGAAACAACCTGTTAAAGGCGATGAACATGCAGCCAACCCAGATCCACATGTGGTCAGACTCCATGATAACCATCCAGTGGATACACAGCCCAGCACAGAGATGGAAGCAATTTGTTGTAAATAGGGTGATGGAGATACAGTCATTGACCACACCAGAAACCTGGGCACATTGCAGTGGAAAGCTGAACCCAGCTGATCTTATCACAAGAGGGCAGACAGCCTCAAGAATGAAAGAGGAGGGACTCTGGTGGTCAGGGCCCCCCTTTTTGAGGTCAACAGTGGAGCCAGAGCTATCAAACGCAGAGGGTTGTGAAGAGGAGATGAAGGCTGAGATGAGGTCGAGCCACGTCACAGTACATGTGAGTAACATTGAAAGGACATCGTCAGATTCATTATTAACACTGGAGAATTACAGCAAGGTTAAAACTGTGTTCAGAGTCACAGCCTGGATTAAACGCTTCATCCACAACTCTCATTTAAAGGAAAGGAGACAAGGAGAGCTGACTGCAGAGGAGTTAGCTGAAGCCGAGAGACACTGCATTCTGGAAGCACAAATGCAAGGTTTCCAGAGGGAGATGAATGAAATAAAGGCAGGATGTGACATTCATAACGACTCGAAAATCAGAGACTTGAAACCGTTTCTTGATGAAAATGGTTTGATCTGTGTCGCCGGTAGACTGTAACATTCAGACATGAGCTTCAGTGAGCAGCATCCGTGGATCTTACCTTCCAATCACAGACTGTCTGAAATGCTCATCAGACACAGTCATGACCAAGTGATGCACTCAGGGATGAGAGACACCCTAGTGCAATTAAGAGACAAGTATTGAATTCCTCGAGCCCGGAAAATGGTAAAGGGGATCATTGCGGCTTGCACTACTTGTAAGAGATTCAAGGTAAAGGCCATGCAGCAGATAACAGCACCCCTGCCAAGAGACCGGATAACAGATTCACCTCCCTTTGAAGTTGTTGCAGTGGATATTGCAGGTCCTCTTTATGTCAAGATTAAGAGCTCCGTAGAAAAAGCGTACATAGCATTGTTCACCTGTGCTGTGACTCATGCGGTCCACCTGGAATTGGTGCCGGACCTGTTGACAGAAAAATTCCTCCTGGCATTCAAGAGATTCATATCCAGACGGGGCCTCTGTAGGGTTGTCTATTCAGACAATGCCAGAACCTTCAAGCGAGCTGATCAAGACCTCAAGGTGCTCTGTAAAGCTATCACAGAGCCTGAGCTGTTGAAGTATTTCTCCGAAAGAGGCATCACATGGAAGTACATTGCGGAACAAGCAGCTTGGTGGGGGGATTTTGGGAGAGACTAGTCAGATCAGTGAAAACATGTTTGAGAAAGGTGATGGGAAGAGCTTCACTGAGCTTCGAGGAGCTTTCAGCTCTATTAGCAGAGGTGGAGGCAACAATTGATTCAAGACCACTTACCTTTGTGTGTAATGAAGCAGAAGAGCCTCAAGCCTCAACCTCAACACCAGCTCACTTTCTGATTGGAAAGCGACTCACCTCTTTGCCATCTAAACCCTTTCAGGCTGCCAGTCAAACCTCCAACTCCAGCCAAGAGGAGCTGACCCGATGATGGAAATATCGCCAGCACCTTCTCAACGAGTTTTGGACCCGCTGGAAAAAGGAATATTTACTGGAACTAAGATCTGCAAACACCAGAAAGACTCCAGGCTCTACCTCTCTAAAGCAGGGAGATCTAGTTCTTATTGGAGAGGACAGGACACCACGCCAGCTTTGGAAGACAGGGATGGTCAAGGAACTGTTTCTGGGAAGAGATGGACTTGTGAGATTCTGTGCTGTGCGTATACCAGACAGGACAGTGTTAAGAAGACCAGTTCAACTCCTATATCCTTTGGAGACTTAATTATATGGACTGTCTTCATGGGGGGGAGGATGTTGTATTTATTGTTTACTGAGTAATTAACAGTTAATTCATAGTGTATTCGTATGGTTAAAAATGTAAGTTCATTTGAGACACAAGAAGTTCAAAAGTGTGAATTAAATGATTCAGTGACTTCCAGACCGCTAGTTGGCGATAATGTTTCGGTTAAGAGCTGTACTGAGGGAAGAGCGAGAAAACGAAATACAGGAAGTACTAAACTGAGAGAAGACCGATGTTGCTAGCTCTTGAGGGATATAGTGAAAAGCCATTCATTGTCTGTAATATATATGCGCAATTGTTCAGTAAACTGTTGAACGAAGACATACGAGTCCGATCCCTTTCTTTATGAAGGAGTTACAGTTAAGTCCCCACAATGACGTCAACTGGAAGCTCTGTCTCCTTGTGCTGTGAGTTAGAGCTGCAGTAAGAGGATGAGGTTAACTGGAAGCTCTGTCTCCATGTGCTGTGAGTGAGAGCTGCAGTAAGAGGATGAGGTTAACTGGAAGCTCTTTCTCCATGTGCTGTGAGTTAGAGCTGCAGTAAGAGAATGAGGTTAACTGGAAGCTCTGTCTCCATGTGCAGTGAGCTGGAGCTGCAGTAAGAGGATTAGGTTAACTGGAAGCTCTGTCTCCATGTGCTGTGAGTTAGAGCTGCAGTAAGAGGATGAGGTTAACTGGAAGCTCTGTCTCCATGTGCTGTGAGTTAGAGCTGCAGTAAGAGAATGAGGTTAACTGGAAGCTCTGTCTCCATGTGCAGTGAGCTGGAGCTGCAGTAAGAGGATTAGGTTAACTGGAAGCTCTGTCTCCATGTGCTGTGAGTTAGAGCTGCAGTAAGAGGATGAGGTTAACTGGAAGCTCTGTCTCCATGTGCTGTGAGTTAGAGCTGCAGTAAGACGATGAGGTTAACTGGAAGCTCTGTCTCCATGTGCTGTGAGTTAGAGCTGCAGTAAGAGGATGACGTCAACTGGAAGCTCTGTCTCCATGTGTTGTGAGTTCGAGCTGCAGTAAGAACATAAGAACATATTATGACGAGGACAGGCCATTCGGACCAACAAAGCTCGCCATTAGATTATTTAAAGAGTATCCAAAACTGCATCAAGTCTGGACTTGAACACAGCAAGGGTCTCTGCCTCAACTACATGACCTGGCAACCCATTCCATGTATTGATAACTCTTTGCGTGAAATAATACTTCCTTACATCAGTGCAGAACTTACTCTTAACTAGTTTCCATTTATGTCCCCTTGTCTTACAAACTGAACTTAATTTAAAAAATTTATCGTAGCTAACCTTGTTGAGTCCCTTTATAAATTTAAAAACCTCTTATTAAATCACCCCTTAGTCTCCTCTTGCTGAGTCTAAATAGGTTAAGTAACTTCAGTCTTGCCTCGTAGCTTTTATGTTTCATGCCAGGAACTAATTTAGTTGCCCTCCTTTGTACTTTTTCAAGAGCCTCGATATCTTTGTTATAGTGCGGTGCCCAGAACTGCACACAGTATTCCAAGTGTGGTCTAACTAAAGCATTGTATAATTTTAATATAACCTCCTTAGATTTATAATCAATACTTTTGGCTATGTATCCTAGCATCCTGTTGGCCTTTTTTACTGCTAGAGGATGAGGTGAACTGGAAGCTCTGTCTCCTTATGCTTTTCACAGGGTGCAGGTGGAGAGAGCAGGGTCTCCTGTACGCAGCTGTGTGTCAGTGAAGAGTGACAGGTCAATGGAGCATCCACTCACATTAAGAGGAGAATCTCCAGCTGTTCCAAGGTAAACAGGTTAATATTTTTACTGCTGTTTCTTCATTCCTCACTCTTACAGGCTGGTGTAGGTAGAGTGGGGACACAGTTCCGCAGCACTTAAAAAAGTTTAATTTTATTGTTTTCCAAAGAAATCATCTGAATCTGTGTTCATGTTATGAACTGTGTGAAAAGGACTAAATGTTTTCCTCACACTCTTCATTGTACTCAGCAGGCCTTAACAAATTTCTATTAAAATTAAGGATTAATCGTGAAACAGTTGTGCCAAAAGTTGAACTTTTGCTAAACAATAGATTTAAAGAAGAGATATAGAAACGTTCCAAATTTTGGATATCACTTATTTAACTGTGTAATAAAATGAGATATTCACTCCATTGCTGTGAGTTAGAGCTGCTTTAAGAGGATGAGGTTAACTGGAAGCTCTGTCTCCATGTGCTGTGAGTGAGAGTCATTTCAGGTTGGAGATGAAAGTACTTCCTTGTGCTTCCTGTTGTAGCCATGTTTCAATTTAATAAGTTGCATTTTTTTAATCTGGACAGAATATTGTAGAATGTAAACATCTGTTCCTTACTTTTTCCTTCCTTTACCTTACCTATCGTCAGTAGACCTGTGCTGTGTAGCTTCTAGGTATGAGAACGACATGCATTTCTGCCGGTCAACTATCTGATGCTGAAGCCAAAAAATTACCGACAAATCTTTTTTTTAATTCTATGATGTAGGATAATAAAAAAATAAGCCACTTGATCAGCACAGATCACAATATGAAAACATTGTTCCATTTGGTGTGTACCATATTATTCTAGAATTAAAGCTCAAACCCCTCAATTAACATGTTTCAAAAGACTCATGAATAAGAGACTCTATTTAATGAAACAAGAAGTTTGGTTTAGTAAAATAGCCAAAATATCCATCCACATTTGAACTTACACAGATAAAAAAATGTAGTAGGCTTATAAAAAATAGCAATAATAACAACAACAATATTGTCATTGACCCACATATTGAACTTAAGCAAATAACGCTGAGGGTGTAATTAGAGCCCAGGAGTCTCTGAGCCAAGTTTAGCTAGCCACATTGCCAACCTGC
The DNA here is from genome assembly GCA_019788955.1 of Albula glossodonta. Classification (NCBI taxonomy): domain Eukaryota; kingdom Metazoa; phylum Chordata; class Actinopteri; order Albuliformes; family Albulidae; genus Albula; species Albula glossodonta. Next base: position 34,233 of record JAFBMS010000283.1, read on the forward strand.
TTTGTGTGAGACATTGCTAAGTACTGCTGAATATGAAGAGAGGTATCTGACAGTTTTCTAGAGTCAAGTATGTGGTCTTCATGTGTATTGAGCATGTGGTCTTCAAGTTAGTAACAACTGCATTTGCCATATACAGCGTAAACCAGCTATCTGCTGGTACAGATTAAGCCATGGCCTTACACTGTCTCCAGTTTTGTAATATGGCTTGATAAAAGGTTTTCTTTTCCTGAATGGAAGTATTTTTAAATCAGCTGTTTGTAGCTGATACCACAAATATAATTGACCAGTTTTGTCTGTGTCACATGTGTCTGTTCCCCAGACACTGCTGGGATATTTGCTATAAATATGAGCAACCTTTATCACTCCAGAAGCGCCACTCAAAACTGGAGTTTTGGAGATCTTCCTCTTTTTTCCTGACTGCCCTGTTTTAATCAACACCTGCAGTTTGAGACACTTCCCTATATTATCAGTTTATTTAAAATGTTCAGCACCCCATGCTACAATGACTGGAGGATAACTTTGGAGAGGCAATGTTAGCACAGCCTAAACAGGTAAAAATAGACTGTAAACCAGTAACATTATCTGTCTCATTGCTCTGTAGTGCCCTCTACTGGCAAACTGGGCAGCATATTGGAGGAGCCACATGCAAGGAAAAAGGTTCACAGAGTGGGGCTGAGAACATCATTTGAGAAAACACCCTCACTCCCTGTTGGATGAGGCATGGGCAGGAAGGAGTTCCTTTAAGAACTCTTAATCATGAAATGGGGTTGTGGCATTATGAGCAAAGCCATTAATGTATTTCATGTCTTACACGCACCATACATATCCACACAAACACATTAACACCATTGATGATGTTATGGTGGCTCATTTAGTCCAGACTACAGAGAACACAGCCAATATTCTATGCTCTCTTAACCCAACTACTCACTACTACCTACGACTAGCATTACACGAATATGAAACTATTTAGCATAATACTAGCAAAAATGCTACATGCTAGTATTATGCTTAATAGTTTCATATCCGTGTAATGCTAGTTACCTATTCTAGTTCTGTGCTATTTATTAGTACACTTGCAGCAGTTGCTAATACAGTGCCTCAGAGTAGTAAATGTAAGCATCGTGTCTGCTGTTGCCAATGATGAAACCACATAAAACACAGGAACATGGTATAAAGGATCTTGCAGCTATTCGCTTCACTGCTAATCTGCCTCTCTTTCTTAAATTATAGAGACCAATATAGGGAGATGTCTTTTATTTACTTATACAGTATAACAACATCACAGTTAAACCATTCATTTCACAGAAGTATGGTAAAGATATTTACTGCTGTAATGTTCAGTTTGTTAGCTCACCACTTAGCTTGGTAGGTGTTTGGTGATAAAGAATGGAAGTCTACCACTCTGTGCAAGTAAGATCCACCCATCCATGGTGTAGGGATGAAACAGGCCTTCCTCTTGTTGAAATCTATGGGTAAATCTGTCATGATGAACCAGTGAGCTGAACTGGCTGTTGGGTAGCTAAATACTGAGGATACTGCATCACCCCCTTTAACATTTTTTTTCATTCTATTTTAGAGAAAACAGAAGGAACATACATGGTTCACCAGCTGGCTATGTGTTGTTCCTGCTTTGCTAACACCACCTCCTTTCCCCTGCAGAGCGTACAGCATCCTATAATATTTAAGCAGGGTCTGGCTGCAGCCACTCCAGACCTCGGCACACAGGCCCCTCCTCAGAGAGGCCCTGCTGCATGTGGAGCCCTGCATCGGCTTGCTCAGGGGCAGGTGGCTCTCTCTTGCACACACCAGAGAAGGTGTACGACATCTTTCTGGCCTGCAGGGTTCTGTGTTATATCACACAGTAAAACAGGGTGCTATTTTCGGACAATTTGCTCCTGGAAAACTGGTTTGTTAGTGTCACTGCCTCCATCACACACTCCTTAGTTTCCATAAGGCTGGGGAGACCCAGGCTTCTTCAGAGAAGCTTTTTATCAGGAGCTTTGTGCAGAGGGAACAGTTCTCACAGCAGGATATGTACAGTGTTCAAGGAACTAAGACTGTACACCACCTTATAATGGGAATGATAAAATCAGCTGATGTGGCTTTTTTGGGATCTGCCCAGAGCGTCACCTTTGATGTGTTTACATGAGTAGGTATGTGGTCTTGGGTAGACCCGACAAGGGGTTCAGGCTGTCTAGACGCAACAAAAAACTGGCTCAGCCGCAAATAGCACATAAATCCAATCAAAGTGCAAAAGTGAATTGTGACAAAAGTAAGTGCTAAATATGCAGTGCTATATACTGTATACACACACACAATTCAAAAATAACAAAAACCAACAAACTCTCTAAACAATACAGCTACTCTCTGATCTCACAATGAACTCTCCTCTCTCCTCCATGAGGAATGAAACCTTGGGCTTTTTAAGGGTTAAGCCCCTCCCCCTAGGACCATACCAGCTGCTAGTTTAAAATATACAATACATTCAAGCAGCATTACTGACCATACAATGCGGTATTATAAACATTTCCCATTATATCCATTATTACAATTATTTCTACAAGCATTACTTTGCTTAAAGCGCAGTTATTCAACTCTTTACCGCCGCAAACAATTTACAATGGTGTCGCCCATCCCAGCGATTGTCAGGCGAAGGTTGTGAAAAGTGTGAAGGTTCTAACATAAGCAATATAATAAGCATTATACACAGAATTTTCCCCTCCCTTTTTATTTTTCCCTCTCAATTATGAAACAGAGCAGTTATCAATCACTCGGGATGTCATTTTGATAACCTTTGATAACCCAGACTCTGGTGTTCGGGTCATTTCCCATGCTGTTGAGAGAGGGTGCATCAGTGATGATGTTTCTTGAAAGTATGAGTGACCCAACCTACCCCCAAACACCCCAGCCCCACAATCCCCCCACCCCCGCGTGGGTGTACCCGGTTTTTACAAGATAGAAGTCATGATTGAGCTTCTCTAAAACATTTTAATGCACTCTTCTTATGTATTTTTTTCTTAATTCACTGTTTCTTTCTGTCGGATCTTTGATTCCTCACAAACCTCTTTGCAGGGTCCAGCAATCAGCAGAGTCCAGCTGTCTGGAACAGAAGAGTCCAGAGAGGAGAGAGCAGTGTATGGATGTAAATCTCACAAAAAAGGTGTGATATCTCTTTAAATTATCTATGCATGAATCATCATGGGGTTTGGCTTTGAGAATACTCTTTATTTCACCTCTCTTTTCAGGCTCATAACTATGAGAATGACTAACCTCTCACTCTGATGTGGTGTAATTGCACACATTCAAAGGAAGTGCTCTGCTAAAAACCCCTAATTCTAATGAATCACAGTCTCATACAGATTCCAGTGTAGGCATATGTTTGTTATGGGACTCAAACTCCCAGCAGCACTGTTACTGGCTGTAGCAGGAAGTCCACATTGGTAATGTAACAGCTGTTATGGGACTCAAACACCCAGCAGCACTGTTACTGGCTATGACCTAGATCAGGCATGGCCAAATGATGGCCCCGGTCCAACTGCGGCCTGTTGCCTGTTTTTAAGTGGTCCGCCGTGAATATTGAAAATAAAATGGAATATGACCCGTTACAACATACACTCTAACAATAAATTGCACTGTATGTACATTGAAGTTCTTAGTTTTGACACTAGATGTCGCTATGTTAATTTCACAGCACACCTCTTCATGTGTTTATTTCAGTAACTCTGATACAGCACAACTCTTCATGTGTTTATTTCAGTAACTCTGATACAGCACAACTCTTCATGTGTTTATTCAGTAACTCTGATACAGCACAACTCTTCATGTGTTTATTTCAGTCACTCTAATACAGCACACCTCTTCATGTGTTTATTTCAGTCTCTCTGATACAGCACACCTCTTCATGTGTTTATTTCAGTTACTCTGATACAGCACACCTCTTCATGTGTTTATTTCAGTCTCTCTTATACAGCACACCTCTTCATGTGTTTATTTCAGTCTCTCTGATACAGCACACCTCTTCATGTGTTTCAGTCTCTCTTATACAGCACACCTCTTCATGTGTTTATTTCAGTCACTCTGATACAGCACACCTCTTCATGTTTTTATTTCAGCCTCTCTGATACAGCACACCTCTTCATATGTTATTTCAGTCTTTCTTATACAGCACACCTCTTCATGTGTTTATTTCAGTCTCTCTGATACAGCACACCTCTTCATGTGTTTATTTCAGCCTCTCTGATACAGCACACCTCTTCATATGTTATTTCTGTCTCTCTGATACAGCACACCTCTTCATGTGGTTATTTCAGTCTCTCTGATACAGCACACCTCTTCATGTGTTTATTTCAGCCTCTCTGATACAGCACACCTCTTCATGTGGTTATTTCAGTCACTCTGATACAGCACACCTCTTCATGTGGTTATTTCAGTCACTATGATACAGCACACCTCTTCATGTGTTTATTTTAGTCTCTCTGATACAGCACACCTCTTCATGTGTTTATTTCAGTCTCTCCAGCGCGCTCTGATGAAGTTGAAGAAGGAGCAGTTGAAACAGTTTCACAGCCATCTGAGTCAGTATTACCCAGAATGCTCTGAGAGACAACAGGTGGACCTTGAGGCCCTTCATGTAGTTGAGAAGATGCTGGAGACCTGTGGCAGTGAGAGATCTCTGAAGCTCACACTCCACATCCTGAGGAAAATGAAGCAGTATGATCTCGCTGACTCACTGGAGGTGAGCAGAAGAGTAAGACACGATGCTGTGCTGATTTGAAGGAGTGATCGTGCACTGGCCAATCAGTATGAAACCCGATTTACGATATTACTGTTAATAAGCTAAGAGAGTTGTGTGATCTTAACATATATAGAAAAAGTTCTGAAATTTCATCTAAACTGAGTGGCCCTCTGCAGGTTGTGAAGCTGCCTGTACAGTTTAGAGCAGATATACCTGATTATTTATACTGCTATGATAGGTTTATATATATATGGATCTAGTATTATCTCTCTGTACATGTTCACTTAATCTCATAGATTCACTTAATCTCTTAATCTCATTTCACGTTGGTAAAACCTTACGCTCGATAGTTCCCCTACTCTGGCGTGTCTTCATGAACAAGGCAGAATCTATCTCTGTTCACCATTTGTGCAGATTGTTGGAGTGATGTGTAACACACTGTGTGACAGACTTGTGTAAAATATTGTGTCAAAGGGAAAAGTTTATAACAATGTTTTCAACTGATTGTTTTTTTTTTAATATAAGTAAATTATCTGTCATATTTCCTCTTCTCAGAAAAACTCACAAGAATCCAACAGACACTGAAATCTGATCTGAAGAAGAAGTTTGAATGCATATTTGAAGGTTTGGTACAGCAGGGCCACCCAACCCTCCTCAATGAGATCTATACAGAGCTCTACATCACAGAGGGAGGAGGTGGGGGGGTCAATAATGAACATGAGGTCAGACAGATTGAGGCAGCATCCAAGAGACAAACCACACAGGAGACTGCAATCCTCTGCAATGACATCTTTAAACCTTTACCTGGACAGGAGAAACACATCAGAACTGTGCTTACAAAGGGCATCGCTGGCATTGGGAAAACTGTCTCTGTGCAGAAGTTCATTCTGGACTGGGCAGAAGGAAAAGCCAATCAGGACATTAATTTAATCTTCACTCTTCCTTTCCGAGACCTGAACTTAAAGAAGGAGAGAGAATTCAGTCTGATGCAACTCCTCCAGCACTACTTTCCACAGCTGAAAGAGATTGAAAGTGTTGCACATGATGAAGTCAAAGTTGTGTTCATCTTTGATGGTCTGGATGAGTGTCGACTTCCTCTAGATTTCCAGAACAATGAGATCTGCTGGGATGTAAAAGAGTCAGCACCAGTGGACGTGCTGCTGACCAACCTCATTAAGGGGAATCTGCTTCCCTCTGCTCTCCTCTGGATCACCTCCCGACCAGCAGCAGCCAATCAGATCCCTCCTGAGTGTGTCCACCAGGTGACAGAGATACGAGGGTTCAATGACCCACAGAAGGAGGAGTACCTCAGGAAGAGAATCCGAGATCAGAACGTGGCCAGCAGAATTATCTCACACATAAAGTCATCCAGGAGTCTCTACATCATGTGTCACATTCCAGTCTTCTGCTGGATTTCTGCTACAGTTCTGGAGACATTGTTGGGTAAAGCAGAAAGTGGAGAACTGCCCAGAACTCTGACTGAAATGTACACACACTTCCTGCTCATTCAGACCAATGTGAAGAATCAGAAGTATCATGGCACCAATGAGACAAACCCAAAGAAGATCTCAGCATCAGATGCAGAAATGATCCTGAAACTGGGGAAGCTGGCTTTTGTACAGCTGGAAAAGGGCAATCTGATATTCTATGAAGAGGACCTGAGAGAGAGTGGCATTGATGTCAGTGAAGCTTCAGTGTACTCTGGGGTGTGCACAGAAATCTTTAAAGAGGAGTCTGGGTTGCATCAGGAGAAAGTCTACTGCTTTGTGCATCTGAGCATTCAGGAGTTTCTGGCTGCCTTGTTTGTGTTTCATTCATGTGTAAATGAGAACAGAAATGTACTCAGACCAGAAGAGTCAAAACCTGAGGGTGACAGAATGCAGCTGTCTGAGGTACACAGGAGTGCAGTGGAACAGGCCTTACAGAGTAAGAATGGACACCTGGACCTTTTCCTCCGATTCTTTCTGGGCCTCTCACTGGACTCCACTCAGACTCTCTTAGGAGACATACTGAAGCAGAGAGGAAGCAGATCAGAGAGCATTGAAGAAACAGTCCAGTACATTAAGCAGAAGATCAGTGAAGAGTCTTCAGCAGAGAGGACCATCAATCTGTTCCACTGTCTGAATGAACTGAATGACAACTCTCTCGTGGAGGAAATCCAGACTTCCCTGAGATCAGGAAGACTTTCTGATAAAGAGCTGGAACCACACCAATGCTCAGCTCTGGCCTTTGTGTTACTGATGTCAGAGGAGGTCCTGGATGAGTTTGACTTGAAGACGTACAACACATCAGCAGCAGGTCAGCAGAGACTGGTACCAGTAGTGAGGAACTGCAGGAAGGCCAAGTGAGTACTGTTACATCATTCATAATGCAGATGATAGATTATGATATTTGCATAAATAGTTTATCATTGTGTGAGAATAAAGTGCATGAACATAGCTCACCTATATCATGACCAGAAGCATGTGTCTACCTTCAGAAAATGTTCCTGAATAATATTTCAGAATGTAATATTTTATGTTCCATGTGAGCTCACTGCATTTCCTGCACAGCTTGGGCATGCTGTGATAGCACACCCCATCCCTGTTGTTCCCCAGTGTGCTGGTGCTGGGGATGTGGCTCACACTGCCTACTGCAGAGGGGTGGAGTTTGACCTGGCCCAGCCATTTCCTGGCCCCTGTACAAACTCTGCCCTCTTGTAGGACCCTCCTGGTGTCACATTTGAACTAAACAAAGCATGTTACAGCACTGAGGTCCTATACGGCTTCCTTATAGTGCTGCACAGTGACCAGTTTGTTCTCCATCTCAGACAGGGGCTCAATAGTGAAATTACTGAGGGACTCATATCCTTCCCCTCTCTATAGAGATTCCAGAACCTCTCCAGGGCATTAGCATTTTAAAGCTAACCTCAAAGATGTCTGGGGCCTGGAACCTTCACCTCCAAACAGGTCATGCTGGGCATTTTGGTCTCTGTCTGTGGAGGATGGGTGGGGTGTTGTGCCATCCTTATTGTTCTGTCCACTGGCTCTGTCATGCCAAATTTGATCCACCTGGGAAATTTGATCCAGCCTGACGCAACAATGGGTTCTGAACAGCTGATATAGCGTCTCCATTGAAAAACAAAAAACTCAAAGGCAAATACATATTTTACAAAGGGGCATGCTTTATAAGTGTTAGTGATTAAAGTCTCTGGTGAATTTATAGTGGCAAGCAAATGATGGTGGTTAACCTGGTGGGCATACAAATTCATGAGTCAAATTACTGGTCACTCCTGAATGCTGGCCAGGGTGCATATTTACTTACACAAACATAAACATTAAATGCAGCGATCTGACCAGCCTATTATGAAAGCCAAATAGTCCAGTATTACATTGAAAAGAATCATTCTGTCCATTGAAAATACATCATGATCCAGTGGTGTTTGCTAGCAAGCATTTTTCATAGCTTTATGTTTCTCTGAAACAAACATTATTTCTGTCTGCCTTTCCAATGAGTTTTTCAATGTTTTTTTACCTTGACATTGAAAGACGGATACCATTTTCCATCATTATCAGCTACTGGTTGTCTTCACATGTGTATTTAAGGGATCGGTATGTGCTGCAGGTTTGATGTTTGAAAAATTAAACTAGCTAGCAATAATTATTAAGTATTGGACATGAGCTTCAGTGTAGTTACCATCATCTTTAATACATCCTCATTAATAGTAAAAATCTCAAAACTGCGCTAAAATGATTTAACTCCACTCTCTTCATGAGGTAGCGTAAATCCCTCTGAGGTATGGTCTTGCAAAACTGAGAGCGATTTAATTTCCTAACGTCTAAACGTTAGATCGTCCCTGCGTTGTTATAGCAATGGACACGATGTCTGCTGTTTAGAACCCATCGTTGTGTCAGGCCAGATCAAATTTCCTGGATGGATCAAATGTCGCATGACAGCTCCTCTGTTGTCCACTGGATGCCCGGTGCTCCTTGTGACTCTTTCGCCAGTGGTTGTGGAGTTGGACTTGGTGGTGATGCCGTCTTCCTCCCCAGGTCCTCTTGAGATGAACAGTGTTTATATCTGCAGGAGACTCAAGAGCAATCGAAACAGCTGGCAAAACCAACATTACAAGATTATTACATCTTTGACCATGAGGAGTTAGCAAAGGGTATTTGTTATTCTGGCTAAAAGGTCACTTACTCTAAAACTGTGACTCACAGTAGAGATAATGATGGTATATTCTGTTATGCAGTCCTGTCTTTAAATACGATCGCATCATGTGAAGCTGTTCTCTACACACAGAATGTATCTGATGCCCAGTCATTTGATTGAGTTACGAACTCACTCACCACTTTCCTAACGGTCGTGTGAGCTGATGACATGTTCATGTATTTGACCTGTGTTTAGACACTCACCACCAGGGTGCTGCTCACTCTCTCAAAAGCATATTGATTCTTTGGAGTTTCAGAAATGATCACTCTGGGAAACTAAAAATCCCCCAGTTATGGAATTACACATTTTACAAAATTGTTTGAAAAAATGATTTTAATTGCTTGTGAATAAGGGAATATTGTTCAAATCTGTATGTCTCAAATTCTCAGGCATAATTTAACTTCGATGCTTCCCCTGTCAGGAGTATCATGTCATCCACCCACAACCAACACCCCACCTGCCTGTCCCTCCCATACCCCCACCTGAGTCTGTCCAACCCAATCCAACTCACCCCAACCCTAGAAGGCCCCTCCCATCCTGCCCCCCTACATACACAGTGAGGGAAATACAAGGGAAAGAGACGGATAGACTGTGGAAACAAAGAGAAAGAGCTTAGAAAGAAAGAATAAAAGAGACGTATGATGTTCAATACAGGAAACTGTAGAGATCATATATTTTTTTAATTTTGCATTTTACAACTTTCATGTTTTAGAAATCATAAATATTTAATTATATTGTCTTACAGAATAAAATAAAATTGCATTATGTGCATGATATTTGCCCAGCAGTAGAAATAAATTCAGAATAAAGTTCTGTGATAGGTCTTGATCATTGTGGTCAAACATCACAGATTGAGGGTTAAAACATAACTCTGACTTTTATAACTAACTGGCCACTTAGTTTCAACCAGAAACAATATGAAATATTTGTAATAATAACAATATGACTTGATATATTTTACTTCATGATCATTTTCGACAATCCATTTTACAATATTAACATTAACATTATAAAGTGACAGTAGGTTAATGTGTTGTGTAAAAAGTGACAGTAGGTGTTGCTGAATTGTGTTAAAAGCAGACCTGTCCTCAACACCTCTATTAGCTTTATAGGCAAATTTTCTTTGGGTCTAGTAAACCCTCTGCTTTGCTATGTAGCTTTTACTTGACCAATCTTTCAAATGATTTCATGACCAATGAGGTCAGTCCCACTGAGTTCTTTGGGGTTTTTTGTTCTTTGGTATGGGTAATAATGATTGACTCCTTGTAGAGTTAAAGTGAATGAAGTTTATGATGTTGTGCTGCCACGCTTTGATGGTGATGGCAAGAATAGCATGCATGTTGGTATCTTTATTAAAGTGAATTAGTGATGAATCACCCACATGCATAAATCATACATCAATGATAGCCTAAATTTACGCATGATCCATGATGATGAACATACAGAAAAACAGAAATGAATGGCAAAAATAGCATATTGTCAATATTTTAGACCCACAAAATTTCACAAATCATATTTTCAGAAGAGCTCATGTCTTATTAAGAGGAGCCAAGCTCCCCCTGGCTCCCCTGTAGTTCACACCCTGCCTGAATGACCAGATACTGTTCAGTAAAATTACTTGCCAAGCTTTGACATTTCCATGAGTTTTTTTTTTTTTTTATCAAGATACCATTTAAATTTAGTTCAGATATCATGTTGTTGTTCAAATTTTCAAATGTAATTACAATATTCACCTTCTTCCAGCCATTTATAGCTTGACCTTATGAAACTCCTTTGGCTTTATAGATGTACTGTTGACTCACCTTGCTTTATAAATGACCTAATTTAGTTCAGTTTCTTCTGGTTTATATACATTGTATGTACTTCAAAATGCAAAGATATTTATTATCAATTCATTTTCGCCTAGTTGCTTATTGAATTCTTTGAATAATTCACCAACCATCCCTTGACTGTTGGTGAGATTCTCCTACAACTCGTCCAAGTACGTTTTCAGATGATCCAGCCAATTGTTACACACAGGCCATTTCTTACTGAGATCTAATGTTATCCCATTGAGAATGCCAGGAGATCTTATTAGTCCCAAAGGAGCCTGTTATGATGCTAAATATTTTTTGTTAAAATAATAAATTTTAGGTAATAATATCTTATTATCTTAGATTAACGGAGTCCCTTTAAAGCACTTCGGCTTGTTTGGATACAATGTTTTACAAGGGTTGAAATTGTTTAATTAACCAGAGAGTGGTTTGACTCTGTGACCCGGAGAGTGATAAGTGAGTGAGTTGGATTGACGCCACTTCCAGTGAGGTTTGTGCGCGCAGTTTGGCGGCGTCTGGTAAATCCTGGAAGCGGATCTCCCAAAACTCGTCCACTCCACTCGAATACTGTTTTTTTCCCCCACGGTTTTTTTTTCCTTGTTCATCCTTAACCAACTAAATTGTGTCACAACGTGATGCGCAGCCCAGACTGTCCAGATCTTTTAGAAAACGCTGAACAAACCGATTGCTGGGGGCAGCGAACTGTTGCCTTTGCAATTCCAAGACCGGGCTGTCCGTCCCCGGCGACAAGAGTGAGCTGGCTGCGGAATGAGAAGCTCCGGCGTTGGGTACAAGCGGCGGAGGCAACACCAGTCCTCTTTTCTTTCTTATTGTATTTAAACAAGCGGAGTGTATCAGCCGCACACCACTAAACTCAGAAACCTTACAGCTGGCATTGACGAATTTAAAGACAACCAGAGTAAGGTCAGGCATGCAGTATCTGCCCAGGGAAGCCATGACACTATCAAGCTAGGAATATGTATCCTGTTTTACCACAAACATTTTAGAATCCACATCAATTGTAAGCTATTTTTTCATCATCATTTCCGATTGGAATGCCGGGTTTCTTTCTTTTGACGAGGAAAAGTTTGTTGGAGCTCTCGGTCCAGCAGGCTCCACTCGGACATTGTGGGCGATCACTCCAGTAAAAGTGGAGTGCGCGAACTTGGCTACTTGGTGGAAGTCTCTCGTCAAATGGATGTTTCAGAACACAACTGGTAGGCAAAAGACTTGGCTACAGTATGAAACATTGATTTGACTGCATGCAGAATTTAAATATGATTATAAAACCTACTTTACTGCTGTCTCATATTACCGTCTATGATTGAGTTTACTTTGTAAAGGTACCAGACCATACTCAGTTTTTCTTGTAAAACTGAGTATTATTGTTGTAGAGGATAATTGCTTTGAGTTACACCAAGGACAAGTAAACACAACAAAAGATAGGGAAATGATGCACAGCCAAAATATTTACTTGCTTCTAACCCTAATCACCAAAGTTTGATGATTCAGACCTTGTGTAAAATGATATGTCAAATGATATAGGGTTACACAGAATTTAGTGGCACTTGGTAAAGGGTTGTATATTTGTGAATCAGGTAATTCAGTGGTACAGTGCCACAGAATGAATTTATGCTGGAATATGACATTAACAGTGAGAATTTAATCATACTTCATGATTATTGAAGTATGATTATACAGCATATTATCAGAGTTTGAGGATAAGGAGACTGTGATACCTTTGGATGCTGAGCAAATTTACCCAGAACCTGCTAAATGTAGGACTGTGATGCCAGTACGGGAGCAGGAGACATCAGGGCCAGCTGTTTGTGAAAAAGAGAACACAGAATTTGGAAATACTTTGGTTTGGCACCAGTTTATCATTATCATTCATACAACTAGTAACACAACTAAATACGAAAATAAGGACGACAATAAAATTGAAAATGAGTTTTTCTAGCTGTTGCAACTCTGAGAAATGAATAATGCACTGATTTACAAGAGCCAAAGAAAAAATATGAGCATGTTTTCAGATGCATAAAGTGCAATAAAATAATTTTGTTTCCTGAAACAGATAATTTTGATTAAAAATTAAATTGGAATCACAATATTTAGCAAAATACTAGGGATTATAATTTTAGCCATAATCATTCAGTTCAGAATGTCAGGACAGTAAGTTGAACAGAAGCAACTGTGAATGTTCTGAAATGCAGACCTGATTATAAACAAGCTCTGAAACTGACTGATGCCTGAAAACAGGAAAATCAGACTGTAGTAGCTATGAATATTGATTTCTTTTTTTATTTGTCTCTAATATTTTTAGAGAATGACAGTTAAGTATCAGAGAGTAAATATTTTTGTTTCCTGTTTGAGCACCTTAATTTTTTTATAGTTAAACATCAAAAAATGATTTTAGTTTCCTGCTGGTGGCTCAGTGATGTGCACTGTTTTGACACCGGTGTTCCTACGTTGGGTTTTTTTTGGCAAAATCCATGAAACCAATAATTATCAAAAAGTTTGGTCACAGATCATTGAGAAATGATCACCATCAGAAGAGACACACTGCACTGCTGATCAGATGTGAACCAAAAACCCCCTTGCCTTCCTGTGACTACTCCTGTGAACCTTTAGCTATGTGATAATGTTTGCTTTTTTACTCTCACTGGAAGGAAATACAAACTTCTCACAACTTGTCAGTCTCACTCTCAATTCACTCTGAAGGCTGTAATTTGCTTTAATAATGAAATACAGTATAAAAGGATCTGATAACTCCATCCTTTGCCCTGCTGTCCACACTTGGCTCAGGGGCATGAGTAGGGCCATCAGTGAGGCTTAAAGCCCAGAGTTAGCCTGAAAAAGACTGTGGAAAAGGTAGCTGGGCCATTAGCCCCAATTCTGACAGAACTGAATAGAGGAAAAGGGGCTATTTGGGTCAGAACCACAGCTGTAGAACTGTCAGACTTGAGCAGGACATCTTATTCTCAGGTGTAAAGTGCTGCAGTTGGAGAGTGTAGCACAGACATCTTCCTCAGAGCATTGTAGATCTTACAATCCTCATTATCACTCTTTATCAGTGAGCACTATCAATACTACATTTAAAATATGAAGTGTTAAATATTAACACATTACCTCTTTTTTTCAGACTGGGCAGCTGTGGTCTTACAGAGGAGTCCTGTGAAATTGTGGCCTCAGCTCTCCAGTCATCAAACTCACCCCTGAGAGAGCTGGACCTCAGCGACAATAACCTGGGAGATTCAGGAGTGAAGCTGCTCTGTGCCGGACTGAAGAGTCCAAACTGTAAACTACAGACACTGGGGTGAGTAGTGCTGTGTACTTTGTGACTTTTAGTAAATAGTTATTGATTATGGCTCCATACAGAGAAACGTTAAACAGCTCCTTCTCTCAATCAAACTTCTCCTCTCTCCAGCCTTCCTTCCTTTGTCCACATTGGTCCCATCGCTCTCTTCTTACTCCTCTATCACAGCAAAGTAAAGCAGGATAAAACCCCATGAGTCTTAGGGTTGCCAACTGTGTGGTTCCTGACCAGAATTATCTTGTGTTGAAGTTCAGTGTGAAAGTGGGATTATGTGCGTGTTCTATCCACAGACTAGTGTCGAGACAGCAACATGCATTTTATGGTTATTTACCCTGCTCCCTTCTTTTATGGTACCTTGCCATGCACCCAGACATAGCCTGAGAGGGACAAATGGACTCCACCCCCTTTAAATACCTCTGTATCAGTGAATAAAGAGGCAACAGGCTTTTCAAGCATGGCAAGGAGCAGAGCTTTACTCAGAAACTAAAACGAAACACTTATGACAGTCAAAATGGATGTATATTTGGGGTTACCAGTTAAAAGCAGAACTGGGCGTGGTACGACCCTCTTTATTGTTGGTAAGCCCTAAGATGCCCCCAAATGTAGAATCCTTTGATAAACATGCCCAACCACAGGGGGCTATCACCTGTCTCTCTCCCTCTGGCTCCTTCCCCTTCTGGAGCGTGTGTGTGAGTGTGTGTGTGTGTGTGTGCGCGTGTGCGCGCACGCTCGCGTGCCTGTGAGGGAACGAGCAAGCGAACAGGTTTACTTAAACTATCCTGGAGTTACTCGTTAGAACACCTGCAGAGCCTGCAGCATGTAGGTAGGAGATAGTTTGTCGGACGTGGCGTGCCCTTTTCTTGGTGATCACATCAGCACTGAAGCTCTAATAATTTGCAGAGCTTTACATGGGGAGAGGGAGATTAGACCCTGATTAGATAGCTATTCTATCATTCCCTGATGAGTATCTTTGTGAATTTTCCCATTTTCTGAGCAATCAATAATTAATTTGATCAACATTCTCCAGGCTCATATTTCAAACATTAGGCAGCACATCATTTCAAGGTGCTTTATTGGCATGACATGGGCTGTGTTGCCAAAGCAAATGGTACAGTTAACACAATAACAGAACAATTAACACAATTAATAATGGGGAAAAAGGAACAAACATGAATGCATACAATGAATGACTATTAACTAACATTAATACATTTATTACATTCCTGCACTGGTGACAGGTTGCTACATATAGAGCAGCCAGGGAGGCTGTGTGTCCTTCACCCAGTAAGATTGGTAATTGTCTCTCCACAGGGAGTGTTTCAAAATTTGGATATATTCTTTTACATTTTTCATAGAAGTATTTGTGAATTTTTGTGTCATTTGTGCAGTATAGGAGGAAGTGTTGCTCTGTCTCAGCAACACTTCCTCCTATACTGCACAAATTACACAAACATTCACAAAGACTTCTTTGAAAAATGTAAAAGAATGTATCCAAATGTTGCTATGTGAAAGACTCATTGCCAGTTATCACAGACGCATGACTGCAGTTGTTGCTGGCAAGGGTGGTGCAATCAGTTATTAGGTTTAGGGGGCAATTACTTTTTCACATGGGGCCAGGTTGGTTTGGATAGCTTTTTTCCCTTAATAAATGAAATCATCATTTAAAAACTGCATTTTGTATTTACTCAGGTTATCTTTGTCTGATATTAAAATTTGTTTGATGATCTGAAACATTTAAGTGTGACAAAAAAGCAAAATCAAGGAATCTGTAAGGGGGCAAATACTTTTTCACAGCACTGTATACAATGATTTGACTGTGGTCTGATAGGTAGGTTTGTTGCCTGACAGTGAATGCATTATGGAGGAGGGGTCCACATCTGTAATGGCATAATCTACCACACTGTTCCCAAGAGCTGAGCTGTAAGTGAACCTTCCAAAGGAGTCCCCTCTGATCCTACCATGAATGATATACAGACCCAAAGTTTGACAGAGATACACTACCTGTCTACCATTTTTATGAATGACATTGTCATGGCTGTTTGTGGTTTTTATGATTGGAGTGTGGTACATAGGAGATTGGCCAAAGATGTGTTTGTTTCCTTCAGTGGTGAGGAAGTCAGGGAGAGTACCTGTCCTGGCATTTAGGTCTCCACAGAGCAGCACACTTCCCTGGGCCTGGAAGTGGCAGATGTCTGTGTGCAGATCATTAAAAATGGATGCATTGGAATAGGGAGAATCCAATGGGGGGGTGTATATTGCACATCGGTACATATCTTTTTCAGATGGAAAGATTTTTTAATTTATTTTTAACCAAAGGTAAGTGTCACCTGTTTTTGCTGGGTCAATGAATTTATTTATTTCTTCCTTGTACCACACAATAATTCCTCCAGAATCTCTGCCATGATTTATATGCGTATGTTTAAGAGAAGGGAGAATTATCTCTCTAAAGTTGGGTGGGCATTCTGTGGACACATCAGCACGACACCAGGTTTCACCGAGTAGCACAATATCAACATTTTCTAAACTATTTACAATTATACAATTATCTATTTACAAACATATCCTAATTCAGGATCTGTGCTCTTCAGACCAAGTGATGAGGACCACAGACCCTGGATGTTCCAGCTGCAGATTCTTCTGTAGTCAAAATGTAAATATAAATGCATGGTGAAATGAAATGAACTACAAACATGAAACTATATGTCTAATTGATTTACAAAGGATTTGCTTATGATTTAAAATGTACATCGTATACTATTAATTATAATAATTATTATTATGTATTTATTTATCTATTTTTTTTTTACTCACTGTCCTCTAGGTTATTTATTTGTTGCAGATCAAACCCAGCAGGTGGCAGATCTCTCTCATGTCAGAGCCAGCAGGGCTCTGAGTGGCTGCAGCATAGCTGAGTCCAGGCTGCGTGTGCTGGGCTGCAGCATAGCCGAGTCCAGGCTGTGTGTGCTGGGCTGCGGCATAGCTGAGTCCAGGCTGTGTGTGCTGGGCTGCAGCCTAGCCGAGTCCAGGCTGCGTGTGCTGGGCTGCAGCATAGCCGAGTCCAGGCTGTGTGTGCTGGGCTGCAGCATAGCCGAGTCCAGGCTGTGTGTGCTGGGCTGCAGCATAGCTGAGTCCAGTCTGTGTGTGCTGGGCTGCAGCATAGCTGAGTCCAGGCTGTGTGTGCTGGGCTGCAGCATAGCTGAGTCCAGGCTGTGTGTGCTGGGCTGCAGCATAGCTGAGTCCAGGCTGTGTGTGCTGGGCTGCAGCATAGCCGAGTCCAGGCTGTGTGTGCTGGGCTGCAGCATAGCTGAGTCCAGGCTGTGTGTGCTGGGCTGCAGCATAGCTGAGTCCAGGCTGTGTGTGCTGGGCTGCAGCATAGCTGAGTCCAGGCTGTGTGTGCTGGGCTGCAGCATAGCCGAGTCCAGGCTGTGTGTGCTGGGCTGCAGCATAGCTGAGTCCAGTCTGTGTGTGCTGGGCTGCGGCATAGCTGAGTCCAGGCTGTGTGTGCTGGGCTGCAGCATAGCCGAGTCCAGGCTGTGTGTGCTGGGCTGCAGCATAGCCGAGTCCAGGCTGCAACATAGCTGAGTCCAGGCTGTGTGTGCTGGGCTGCAGCATAGCTGAGTCCAGGCTGTGTGTGCTGGGCTGCAGCATAGCTGAGTCCAGGCTGCAGCATAGCTGAGTCCAGGCTGTGTGTGCTGGGCTGCAGCATAGCTGAGTCCAGGCTGTGTGTGCTGGGCTGCAGCATAGCTGAGTCCAGGCTGTGTGTGCTGGGCTGCAGCATAGCTGAGTCCAGGCTGTGTGTGCTGGGCTGCAGCATAGCTGAGTCCAGGCTGTGTGTACTGGGCTGCGGTGCTGAGTGTTGGGTTGTAGGGGGGTGGTGGGAGTGGGGTGGGCAGCGTGGGCATCCTGCCTCTCCCCTGGTGCTGTGTAGGGCCAGTCCTCCTGGGCACATGAATCCTCTGTGTCCCATGACGGCTGTGCTTGGGTATGGGGCTGGGGCTGGCTGGCTGTCAGCCCAAGGCGGTGCCTCTCAGGTACTTGGCAAATATTTTGACCCCCTGCTCATTTCGGTGTACCCGGTCACATAGATGTTGAGTGTTTAGATTGGGGTGGTGGACGAAGTGTACGTTAGCCAGCTGTGAGCAGCCCCTGCTCAGCTGGCTGTTGATGCTGTTTATGGTGTGCTGTGACGTGTCATGTGATTAGGGGATGTAGTGTGATTGGAGGGTGTAGTATGATTGGGGGGTGTAGTGTGATTAGGGGGTGTAGTATGATTGGAGGGTGTCGTGTAATTAGGAGGTGTAGTATGATTGGAGGGTGTCGTGTGATTAGGAGTTGTAGTGTGATTAGGGGGTGTAGTGTGATTGGAGGGTGTAGTGTGATTAGGGGGTGTAGTGTGATTGGAGGGTGTAGTGTGATTTGGGGGTGTAGTGTGATTGGGGGTAGTGTGATTGGAGGGTGTAGTGTGATTGGAGGTGTAGTGTGATTAGGGGGTGTAGTGTGATTAGGGGGTGTAGTGTGAGTGATGTGTCTTGGGGAAGGAACTGGTCTGTTTTTCCTGGAGGTGGGTGAGGGGGTGTGTGTAGCTTGTTTAGATATGGGGATAGGAATGGGTGTGGTCTTTCTGGGGGAGGGGATGGGCATGACTGTTTTAGGGGAGGGGGGTGTTATGTATGAGGGGGTTGTAGGGCCTTGTGAAGCTGTTGGTGGTGCCAGGGCTTGCTGTATTCTGGGCTCTGCTTGTTTCATGTCCAGGTGTTGAGGAGGGGCATTCTGTTGTGTTTCCTCTCTGGTCCTGGCTAACTCCCTGTGTAGCTGCTTGTTTTCCTCCTTCAGTGAGCTCACCTCCTCCTGCAGCTGTCTCAGTGCAGCTGTGTGCTCCTGTCTGAGCTGGTGGAGCTCCTCTTTCAGCTGCTCTGTCTGGCCTTGCTCTGTAGCGCTGGTCCTGCTGCTCTCCCTGAATTGCGTAAACTCCAGCTCCATCAGGGACAGGCTCTCTCTCAGCTGCAGCAGGCCGTGTGTGGGTCTGGGGGAGCAGGAGGGCTGGGGGGAGTCAGTACTCTGCTGGCTGGACCTGTGTCTGGGGTGCTGGGGACCAACAGACTTGGAAGATCATATGTTACCGTTTTATCTGGAGTAGCTGTGATTCTAACCTTTTCTTTTAATTTGGGGAATCTTTTTTCAAAATTAAAAAGAATTTCTTCATTCCCTTGTATTAGGACAGTACCATTGAGATATTCCATTCCATTTTATATCAATGGAAGTTTTCTTTGTCACATCAGAGAGGCTGAAAACATTAGCAAGGCAACTGTTACTCTTCCTGTTACTCTTCTGCACTGTTAAGATAATATGTGATGCAGCCCACATCATTACAAATGCTGAATCTAAGTGGCCAGGCTCTGTCCATGACTCAGCTTAAATTTTTACAAAAACAAAATTTTTACACTTTACCCCCATATGATCATAGGACAGATTGATGGTGTCCTACTTGGGGACAGAGAGTTCCTCTACCTGCCCTCTCTGATGACCTCTTACCCTGACCCTGAGCCATCTCTATATGTTATCATGTTCACTTTGTTATACAGTCAACTCCAGAGTGGAAATGCAGTAAAAATACGATAAAAAAATAAATAGTAACATTAACATCGAGATTAACTCTAAATGCATAGATGTGAAAAACATTGTAGTTTATTAATGTTCCTATTACTCCAAAATCATACATTTATTTGATAAATAAACAAATTCATCAAAAAGAAGGATTCATAATTATTGGGTCTTATACTGTTTGACAAGGTTAAGGCACATTTGGATGGATTTTGGACCATTCCTCTATGCAGATCCTTACAAGATCCTTCACATTCTTGGGTTTGTGCTTATCACCTGCCCTCTTCAGTTTAGCCCACAGATTTTCCATCGGATTGAGGTCTGGTGACTGAGATAGCCATTGCAGAACATTGATTTTGTTGTCCCAGAAATGGGATGAATTTCATTCCTGGATTAAATTTTGTGGAATTTATTTATGATAATCTTTATGGGTGCCATTAATTTTGAAACTTTGATCTGGAGGAAATTGTTATTTAATTAAATCACTGAATGATTTTGGTTGGCTCAATTGAAACATTAATACACTACAGTATTTGTTACATGTTGGCATTTTGAGTTTATCTCTATAATGTTGTTATGTATTTTTTGTTGTATTTTTACCACATTTTCAGTCAGTTTTCCTGTGTGTGTTCTGCACATGAGGATAAACGTAGGAGTAAGAGCTGGGAGAGTAAGAGAGGGAACAATGGGTTCTTCCTAGTTTTATAACTTTCATTGCCCATTGCATGTTTCTGGGGTTACAGAATTGGCTTACTGTAACTGAGGATGTCAGGCTGGGGCGGTGCTATAAACATCACTGGTGTTTCCTGTGGAGTGTGTGGAAATGTAGTTCCATTGTCCCTACACCCCCCTTTGGTCTCAGGATGCGGCTTAAGCCAGTATTCCTTTAGAGCACAAAAGTCATTCAACATTCCACAGGTCCTCAAGTTCATTTGACAGGTTATGACAGTTTGGCAAATCTGGGCAGTTCATACACAGCTGTAGACATCTGGGCAGTTATCTGTAACATTTAACCAATCATGAATAACATATCAAAAGAGAACAGTACGAACAGTCAAGGACTGACTTTTAAGGTACACTCATATCTACTGACACACCCAATCAATAAGTCATAATGGAAAATAAGAAAACAGCAGTGCCTGGGAGGTTTATGCTTAAAGTGGTCAGGAGTGTTAGTGAGGTAGAGTATGAGTTGTCAGTGATCCAGTCATGAGAAGTCTGAGGGGGGTGCCCTATGGATCAGATGAACTTTTGACGACAGTTTGAGGTCTGGTCTGGCCCAGAATGGACTGGACTGTTTAGTCCCTTCAGACAGGAACTGCTGTGGAAGGGTGATTCCTGGCTGTTACCCCCAGGTACCCTTGTGCTGTTCTGACAGAGACTGTTTATCCTGGTGACTGTATCAAGAAATGGAAATACAGACATAATGATCTCATTTCTATAGGTCATCCTAGTTTGTGTGATATCCTAACCAGGAGATGTATGTTAACAGTCTTACATTAGTGGTACTTCCTGAAGTCCAGCTAATTACTGACATACATGACACTGGGTCAGTGAGCAGCTACTCACAATGAGGAGGTGTTGTGAAAAATGTAAGAATGGGGCAGCACTCTAGGGATGTGCCCAATGCACCTGCAAAGATCATCCTGTAGCTGTGGTTGCCTGATTGGGCTGGGTTTAACAGTCTACAGTAACTGACTAAATTACCATTAAGGTGGAGTTGAACAAAGAGAGAAGAGAGTGATGGAGGAGGAGAGGTACTCTGTTTGCAGGTTTCCTTTTCCTGATGAGCATATGATGAATTATCTTCTCTCCAATTTTTGTTGTCATTGGATTGCAACAACTCGAGTAAAATTTTGGCCAAAAGGTTTTCTTGTGTGTTTTTGGGGCTCTTAGGTTCTGAGGGAGTGACTTGGCACTTGCTCTGGACCTCCTTGTCAACCTCAGTTTTTTCATTTGTGGCACGATACGCAGGGTGTCCCAAATGATCTGGGCTTCCCTTTCAATCTCATGCATTGATTGTTTATCTCTTGAGGACAAAACAACATGAGTATGAATACAGGGGTGAAAGTTGTGTAAGAAGAGAGATTTGAAAGTTTGACTCTCTTCTATACCTGGTTTGTCTCTACCCTGTATTTAGACATACTGTAGCAACATATTTTTTTTTTTTGCAATTGACCATGATGCAGTTCTCTTTGTTTAGTTTATTGTATTTCCAGTCTTGCCTGCGTTTATGTTTTGTGGTTGCAATCTTTTGTAATGTTGTGTGTTTTTGTAAAATGAGGCCAGACTTTCTACTGTTTCTGTGTCATAGTGAATGCACCTCAGGGTGAACAAATGTGCTGAAGGCATTTTCCTCCTCTGGCATGTAGTTGCATAGGTCAGTGTGACAGTGAGCCAGTCAGATATAACTTTAAATTTTTACAAAACTAATCGTGATTGGCACCGCTGAATTTTTGTACATGTCCCGTTAGAATAGGCAATAAAATCAATGGCAGTTCTGTTCTGAAGAGTTGTGTTTTTTCCCCTCTAAATTATAAAAAGTATTGATGATGGTGTCAATATTGTCTCAAACTGTTCAACAGCATCAGTGAGGTATCAATAAGATCTTAATGATACCCATCCCTAGTGAGAGGTAACTGTAGTGAAACACAGTTTGTGTTCCCTGTGTGGAGAGGGATAAATCATACGATTGTCAGAAGATTCATGCTGAGATCTTCTGGTCCCCTCTTTGGAAGGGTGCAGGATTAAAGACCTGAATAGACTGAAAGGTTTTGGTTAGAGGAAGTAGAAGAATGATGCTCAGAGCAGCCTGAGTCACAAGTAGACCCCCCTTTCCCCTTTTCACTGTGTGGAGAGTGAGATATCAGCACATAGTCTGATGTGGTTTCCACTGAAACACTGCTTAGTGAATTAGAGTGGGACCTGAGGTCGGCTGGACCGGATATTGGACCCAGATCAGAATGCAAAGTGTTTCTGTGCACCTGGTTATATGGGGCTCCTTGCAGAATTGAGGTGAGTGAGGATGAGACATTAACCGCTGAAAGAAAAGAGGGGTGTCATGTGACTGCAGTACTGCAGAGCGTTCACTTTTAAGATGGAAAAATTCCTCTCTGTCAGAGCAGAGATCTGGTTTGGCAGAATGCAAATCATCCAGGTACTGCAGAGCGTTTTTGCTAAAGGTTTGTAGATCTTGGAGGATGTTTGTTTTGAGCTCTCAGGTTTACAATCTCACTCCCTAGTTACTCATTTGCAAAGGAGGGCAAGGCTGGCTTGCCTTGAGAGAGCCAAGACAGAGCATCACTATGTATTATTCAGTTCAAATTAGGTTAAGGGCGATTTAATAATGCCATTAAATTTCAGAGGTACTGAAGATGTTGGTATGCCAGTAAAATGACCAAATGGACAATTATTTTCATGATTCAGAGATAATAATCATGATTGTTCATAATCAATTAAAGGTGACTCTTATGGTGATTTGAATGATTAAGTGTGATTAATAATACCAATAATGAATAACAAGTTTGTGTGGAATTGTCAATGTGTTACCAAGGGGAATTCACAACCACAGTGTGAGCTTTGCTTGCTGTTACTGGATTCAACTGCAGCAGACTGTGGTGTTTGAGAACATGTGCATCATCTAGTGGTCAATGTGGGAAGTGCAATGATTTAAGTTCAAAGCTGCTTGGATAGGGGCCCCATTATCTGTTTTGTCAGGAGCCTCACTCCCTCCTTCTCCAGGGGCCCCACTCTCTGCCTGTTTTCCAAAATTGAGTAGCATTTTTCTTTAAAAAAAAAAATGGCATTAAATACAGCCAAATTATATTATCACAAAACATTGAATATGCAAAAATCTATCCTCACACATGAGGGCACCACAGAATGTCGAGTAAATGTGCTATTCAGCACATGGGAAGCAGAAAATATGAGGATAATGCTGTTCCTCACAAAGGCTCCAGTTAAATGCAGGTGAAGTGTATGCAGTGCAGGAACAAACAGATAACACAATATGTTCATCTTAACAGTCCCAGCACAAGGCACAATTAAAAGTAATCAGTCTCATAAAATGACTTAAGCCATATGAAATGTGAATATGTGTATGAAAGCAAATCTGAGTGCATGTAGATGACTTAGTCAGAACACACAGAGTGTGTGTGTGTGTGTGTGTGTTTTCTCCACAGGCTGGGATGGTATATGTCTACAGTGTGTGTGAATGTTCTCTCCACAGGCTGGGTTGGTGTTGTTCAGTGCACATTTGTTTTCTAAATACATTTGTTAGTAAATAAGAAAATTCTCAACATGAGTAAAACAACCATGTTGTTAATGAAGAGACGGATCCCATGTTCACAGTTGGAGACAGATACTTTACTTACACGGCCGGCCACGGGAACACAAGCATGGAGCAAAATGTTCAATGATTACATTGTGTGGTCAATATTTATACAGTTTAAAGGAATTACATTAGCATGTGATGGCTCGTATATGGAAATGGGGAACCCTCCATTTTACAGATGGCAGATAACAGGTCATTAACAGGAGGCACCATTTGGCCTTGGTTGGATGCTGCAACATCCCTTTGTAATTCTAATACACATTCTCAACACTGTGCTGCTCTCAAAAACTATATCCCAACAGTGTGTATTTATTGTGCGTGTGTGTGTGTGTGTGTGTGTGTGTGTGTGTGTGTGTGTGTGTTCTCTCCACAGGCTGGGTTGGTGTATATTTATAGTGTGTGTGTGTGTTTTCTCTCCACAGGCTGGGTTGGTGTATATTTATAATGTGTGTTTTTGTGTGTGTTCTCTCCACAGGCTGGGTTGCTGTAATCTCACAGAGGGCTGCTGTGATGATCTGGCCTCAGTCCTGCGTTCTCCCCACTCAGAGCTGAGAGATCTGGAGCTCAGAGACAACGAGCTGCAGGATCCAGGAGTGAGAGCGCTCTCTGCTGGACTGGAGGACCCACACTGTAAACTGCAGAGACTGGGGTGAGTAACAAACACAAACCCCCTCTTTCATGAAGGGCTCAAATGAGACTAAATATCCCACTAATATTAATAATGACTCAGGCTAAAGCTTTCGGTTCACTTTGCACAGTCATTCTGTGACGTTAAAATGTGTGTTTTTCCAATAACAATTTCAGTGTTCATAAGGGAATAAAATACTGAATTGCTACTTTTGAAAATTATCCATTCAGTGTTACAATATTAATTACATACCTTCAATTATAGAAAACAAAGAAGTAAATGAGTCAGTCCCACTCATTAAAATAACAACACTAAGGTGTATACTACTAATTCCACAGCCCTGTCATTTTATATTCAGATTCTGTAAGGTGTGTAACACACTGCTATGTGTTTGATAATGATAATCACCAATTCCACAGCCCTGTTATTTTACATTCAGACTCTGTAAGGTGTGTTTGACCAGAGCTGGTCTCCTCTCTGCAGGCTGTCAGGCTGTCGAGTCACAGAGAGAGGTTGTGATTCTCTGGCTTCAGCTCTGCGTTCAAACCCATCACACCTGAGAGAGCTGGACCTGAGCTACAATCACCCAGGAGACTCAGGAGTGAGAGCGCTCTCTGCTGCTAAACTGGACACACTTACACTGCTGTAAGTACAGAGAGTTTCCACACTGCACCTCATATAGACACACTGCTGTAAGTACAGAGAGTTTCCACACTGCACCTCATAGACACACTGCTGTAAGTACAGAGAGTTTCCACACTGCACCTCATAGACACACTGCTGTAAGTACAGAGAGTTTCTACACTGTGTGTCACTCAGTCACTGTCTGTTCTGCTGTTCCGACAGTGTGGACCATGGAGGAGAGAGCAGGAACAAACCAGGACCCAGGAAATGTGAGTCTGTCAGCACTGAACACTCACTCCCTCCCATTTCCTCTCCTGCCTCTCTCCCTCTTTCTTTCACATCTATTTTCAGCTTTTTTTCAGTCACTCTCTTCACCATTCTCTCTTTCACACTCAGACAGAAGTCTGTCCATACATACAGCACTGTGTGTGTGTGTGTGTGTGTGTGTGTGTGTGTGTGTGTGTGTGTGTGTGTGTGTGTTTCTCATGGTCATTGAGTTCAGTTTGTGTTTGTTTGCAGATGGTGTTTACAAACATTCTCCCATATTTAGACACCTACACATAAACACACACACAAACAGCCCCACATACTCCAAACACACACATGAACACACTCACACAGAGGTGCACACACATACACACACAACCCTGTTTCTCTCTTTCTCTCACACACACTCAGTCACACATAATGAGATTAATATTAATAATGATAATTAATCTCATTAATGTCTCTGGTTTGCAGATGGCTGTCAGCTCACACTGGATCCAAACACAGCGCACAGATACCTGTCTCTGTCTGAGGGGAACAGGAAGGTGACAAACACAGGGAGAGAGCAGCCATATCCTGATCATCCAGAGAGATTTGACCACTGGCACCAGGTTTTGTGCAGAGAGAGTCTGTCTGAACGCTGCTGTTACTGGGAGGCTGAGTGGAGTGTGTCTGAGTGGGGATGGGTTCATATAGCAGTGACATATAAAGGAATCAGCAGGAAAGGAAAGGCTGATGATGACTGTGTGTTTGGATGGAATAAAAACTCCTGGAGTCTGGACTGCTCTAAACACAGTTACTCTGTCTGGCACAATAATAATCAAACAGACATACCTGCCCCCCCCTCCCCCTACCGCAGAGTAGGAGTGTGTGTGTACAGAGTAGGAGTGTGTGTGGACCGTCCGGCCGGCACTCTGTCCTTCTACAGCGTCTCTGACTCTGACACACTGACCCTCCTGCACAGATTCCACACCAACTTCACTGAACACACACCCCTCTGTGCTGGGTTTGGAGTGTGGAGATCTAACGCCTCAGTGTCCCTGTGCTAACTGGAGTAGAGAGACACACACACACACTTATATACTCTCCCTGTGACACATATCCACTCCAGCTCACACACTCACCTATAAAAACATGCTGTAACCCAAATGCACACATACTCACACCTGTACTGCTACACACACACAAATACACACACACTCCATGTTCTGTAAAATGCATGCACACACACACACACACTCACACACTCATAGGCTCCGATGTATCAATACACTCACACCAGAACTGCTACACACAAACACACTGACACAACTGCAAACACAGTAAAAAAAGACTGTTTGCAGTTGACACTTCCATCCACACATAAACACACTCTCTTACACACACTCCTCATACATACATAGACACACACACATACCAAAAAATGTGTGTTCACTCACAAACACAAATGTACACATGCACACATAACATCCACACACACTGACGTAAATATACACTCAACCAAATTCTGTTTCATAGCTCACACACAAACATTATTTTATATATTTACATATGTGCCTGTGGAAACACATACAGATTTGTACATAGATACACTTGGTAAGGGTAGAGGTAGGAGAGAGAGACACCGTTTCAGATGTCTCTAGTTTACCTCAGTACAAGTTCAACCCTGTATATAACAATATGGCTTTTTAGCAGGTTCATTTGAAGAACTATTGTGTAATCATGTTTTATTTTATTACAATAAAATTATATTATAAATGTTAAACGTGTGTGTATGTCCATTTTTTGATTTAAGAAATGAATATCACACACAACCCCCTGAACCTAACACCAACTGTACCACAGAGAAACAGCCCTGACTGTGCTGTGAACAAAAACAGTAGGGAGTTAGTGTGTCTCTGTGTAGCCTTAGGCTTGTACATGCTTAATGGCAGGATCAGAGGGGACTCTTTAGGGAGCTTCACTTACTGCCCAGCTCTTAGGGCTAGTGTAGTCGACTATGCCATCACTGATATGGACCCCTCCGACATTAGTGCATTCACTGTCAGACCACAGACCCCTTTTTACCACCACTGTCAAATCAATGTGCACCTGAACAGAACTGGAAAACCTAGGAATTAAAGGCATTTGTTCTTCAATCTGTAATTGAAGCTTACCTCAAAAAACTAACCAGAAAAATAGGGGCTGGTGATGGAGCCTATCCCAGCATGAAGGGGCAGGGAGACACCCTGGACAGATGAGCACTTCCAAAACCCAGACAAACACATGCAAGCTCAACACAGGGACTGCTGCCCATTGTGCCTGCCCACTGAAACTGTGAGGCCACAGTGCTAACCACTGAGCCACCATGCTGCCTGCAAATGGTCCAGCTCAGTATATATTTCATAATCTTGTGTCTCATTTGCAACCCTGAAATGCATCAATTAAACATGTTATTTAATCTGACAAACATATGTCAGTAGTGTAGTGTAATGGTTATGTTGCAGCAGGTCAAACTTAGTGATACAGGGTTTGATTCTCAGGTAGGCACTGCTGTTGTACCCTTAAGCAAGGCATGTGACCCCGATTGCTCCAATGAACATCCATCTCAGAAGAGGCTGGTCCATATAGAAGAGGGAGGGTGCTCCTCCTCTGTTTTTGAGAGGAAAGAGGAAGAGAATAAAATAAAAATATATTTGAAATGTAATGTTGGAAGACCTCGCTGTCAATAATAAAAAATCACTTTGAAATAAATAAAAACCCCTTGGGTACAATAATCCTTTATTTCAACTCTGAAAATCAAAATGCCTCAAAAGTGACCCCTGAGTCCTTCAGGTGAGGAACGACACTTCTTGTCTTTCATAGGAACAGGGGCAGTCAGAATAACTCAATGCATTCCATTTTTTCTCTCTCAGCCTGTGATTAGACAGTAAATGTAATTTGGCGCTTCAAGGGAGGTGATCGTTCTTTCACCATTTTCCTTGTGTTTGTCCAACCACAGGCAAAACGTTTCTGAGAAGACTCTGACTCTGTTTCAAATCAACTGCCTACCTTTAGTCAGTGGAAATCAAAAGACGAAACTGATCGTAGATCAGTGGTTTTACTTAGAGATGCTTCAACAACCTGAAAAAACACTTGTCATTTTGTCCAGTGCTGATAGGAAAAAAAGAGAGAGATTCACATAGAAAACTGACAATGGTGTTAATTAAAGCTTTGCATTGTTTGAGGTAGTTTGCCATTGTTCTCCCAATTTTCTCAGATTGTCCTTAACTTAACCATTCTATATCAAGCAGACAGCAGAGTCACCTACATTGAAAATTATGTATTTTTATTGTGACATAAAAATTGAATTATGTCCGTTAGCAGTATTTCATGTTTTCTTCTAGATTCATGTTTTCTTATAGATGCATCCAGATATCTATAAGTAGTTTGAATACTTGTGATCTATCATGATGGAGAGGGTCCATCAGAGAGTGATCCACTGAGAGTGACTCACCAGAGAGTGATCCAATGAGAGGGATCCACTGAGAGTGACTCACCAGAGAGTGATCCACTGAGAGGGATCCACTGAGAGTGACTCATCAGAGAGTGATCCACTGAGAGTGACCCACCAGAGAGTGATCCACTGAGAGTGACTCATCAGAGAGTGATCCACTGAGAGCGATCTTCTGAGAGTGACTCATCAGAGAGTGATCCACTGAGAGTGACTCACCAGAGAGTGACCCACCAGAGAGTGATCCACTGAGAGTGACCCACTGAGAGTGACTCATCAGAGAGTGATCCACTGAGAGTGATCTTCTGAGAGTGACTCATCAGAGAGTGATCCACTGAGAGTGACTCACCAGAGAGTGATCCACTGAGAGTGACTCACCAGAGAGTGATCCACTGAGAATGACTCTCCAGAGAGCGATCCACTGAGAGTGACTCACCAGAGAGTGATCCACTGAGAGGGATCCACTGAGAGTGACTCATCAGAGAGTGATCCACTGAGAGTGATCCACCAGACTCTGCAGCAGGTGATGGCCGGGTGCTCTTGCGTAGCACAGATTTTGAATTTATACTTTGCATGGAGATCGCCACACCTGTCTTCACTGAGACTGCTATTGCTTCTGCCACACTCCAGCGAAAGGATCTCAATCTGTCAGTGTCATACACCATTGTGGAAGGGGTGATGGAAAGGCTGAAAGCAGTGAGGAAAGACGAGGAATTCAAGGTCCTCTTTTCAAAAGCCATAGGGCAAGCAGAAGCAGCTGGCATTGAGGTCCATGATGAAATACCTGGATAAGTAAGATGCAGAAAGGTACCCCAAAGATTCAAGTTCAGCTGCCAGTTTGCTACAGAGGACCACCAAGCCCAGAACCTGGAGGAGCACGACCAGGGAAAGGTGTTCTTACCTTTCTAGACACTCTCTCTCAGGAACTAGACAGAAGATGACACTCCAACAGGGTCAATCCTATCAGGTCTTCACTGTCTTACCATCTCAAGCCATTGGAACGACATGCCAAATGACAGAGCTGCTCCATCTATTACAGATGTGTGCAAGTTTTATGACATGGAGGAAGAAAATGTTCCACTCATCCTATGCTCTCCCAACCAGCACGCTGAGGTGCCTTAAAGACCATGAAGTGGACACAGTTTTCCCTGCCCTGACGAAGCTCCTCAAAACATACGGCATGTTACCGGTGAAAAGCGCTGCAGTAGAGTGCTCATTTAAAGTGAAAATAATGGAGACCCAGCTCAGAAACAGATGTGGGGAAGGCAGGCTCTCAGATCTGCTGCTGCTTTCCATTGAGAGGGACGTCCTCATTGACCATGAAGAAGTCATTCACATTTGCAAACACATGGCCAGAAGAAGAATTCTGCTTTGATTTACTACCACCTTCACCATCTTAAGAAAAAACTAAGATCCTCAATATACAGCTCATTCTCTAATCTGAAGAAAATCAAGACCTGGTTCAAAAACAGATGTGGGGAAGGCAAGCTCTCTGATCTCCATTGAGAGCTGTGTGTGTGTGTGTGTGTGTGTGTGTGTGTAATAAGTGGTTAAATAGTTAGTCATTCCCTCTCTGATTATGCTACTTTAAATCTGAGTCACTTACAGAAACAATGATGATATTAATTAATTTATTCAGGATATGCCCTTTCTATTTTTTTACAAATTTTCACAGATTGTGAAGGTGTATCAACACAGGCTACTGTCAGGCAAAAAACAATGAAGAGAATGGTCAAAAGGCAAATGTGCACTATGGTTGTCAATAATAGGTGCAACAATGGGAAAAACTATTATTTTCTTCAATTTTTATAAAAAAATGTTTCATTTCAATTAGCAGCTAATGATGGTAAGAATGTAAGGACATTTAGGCCTGGGTGTGCAGAATGTCAGTCCCAGATCCACTGCCACTGAATCGATCAGGAATCCCTGAGATACGCTGATTTGCATACTTGATCAGGAGTTTAGGAGCTTCTCCAGGTTTCTGCTGGTACCAGAATGTGTAATGATCCCCATCACTGTCTTTATAAACTGCAGGGCTGGTTCTACAGCTCAGGGTGACAGTGTCTCCTATGAGAGCAGATTTACCAGCAGGAGTCTGAGTCACAGTCACCTGTCCTGTGCATTCTGAAAGGAATAAAAAAATAAATATTTATATTATCCATTGGCCCATAAGGATGTTATGCCATTGCCAAGATAGTTATTTCATAAAGTTACATTAAGTTTTGTACTTCCATTCAATTAAAATTGAAGACATCATATCTATTTGAATATGTTCCACAAATCTCACCCTGAATGCAGAAAGTGAGTGCCCAGATGAAGATGGTGATAAAAGTCATTGTTGCTTTGGGCTCTGTTGCCATGAAGGACAGCTCTCAGTCATCGTCTGTCTGTCTCCATGGATGAGATCCAACTTTTCAATCACTTTTCCTCTTTCAAGTTGCAGGTGTTCCTTGATTAAAATATGTTTTCCTGATTTTGGCGCTGTTCGTTTTGACACATAAAATCATTTTGTGTGCTTGTCATTTTAATGATTAAAACATCTGCACTTCTGTCATCAAGAAGTTGACCTCTTTCAAAATCTGATTAATGTCACATGTGAGGATGGTGAGCGGTCAACAAGAGGACAACACGGAAAAATAGGGTGAACGGTGACAAATTTATTAAAAGTGAGAACTTAAAAAGGTAAACAAACAAAAATAATAATGAATAAACTGCAATCAGTCAGGTCTGTGTGTGCAGGGTCTTAAAGATTCTACATTATAATAAGGAGACTTGTGTGGGGCAGAGTAAACTGCACACAGGTATGCATCATTTTCCCAATTTACAATGTTTATTTTATTTATTTTTAGCCAAATATGAGTTGATTCTTTTTTTCACAGCTGTGATGTGTTTGGTAAGTGCCCCTTTGTACCAATAACACCCCGAGTCTCTGCCATGCCGCACCTCCCTTCTTTTAATTGAGGGTACAATTATTTCACCATAGCCTGGAGGACCAAGTTTCAACTAGAATTAAAGCATCAACATCTGAGACACATTTGAGGAATTCAGGGTCTGAATCAAAGGATCGCTGCATTTTTAAGTGAAACAAAAACACATATTTGAAATCAAACTTTTTCATGGTAGGAATTATTTCGATGTTAAGTTACACATATTTATTATTTTACAATGTATTGACCAACATGTAATTGAGCAGCCTGGCACACAGGACGGTGAGCAGGTGTTTGATCTCACCCAGCTCAGAAGCAGGGGCTGGTGGGGCAGGAGGTGAGGTACAGGGCTGCAGTGTAATTGGGTTTATTCTGCTGGGGGTGTGCTCTGGGAGGTACAGGGCTGCAGTGTAGCTGGGTTTATTCTGCTGGGGGTGTGCTCTGGGAGGTACTGGGCTGGAGTGTAGCTGGGTTTATTCTGATGGGGGTATGCTCTGGGAGGTACAGGGCTGGAGTGTAGCTGGGTTTATTCTGATGGGGGTGTGCTCTGGGAGGTACAGGGCTGCAGTGAAGCTGGGTTTATTCTGCTGGGGGTGTGCTCTGGGAGGTACAGGGCTGGAGTGTAGCTGGGTTTATTCTGTTAGGGGTGTGATCTGGGAGGTACAGGGCTGGAGTGTAGCTGGGTTTATTTTGCTGGGGGTGTGCTCTGGGAGGTACAGGGCTGGAGTGTAGCTGGGTTTATTCTGCTAGGGGTGTGCTCTGGGAGGTACAGGGCTGGAGCTCTGCAGGTGGATGGGTGCTCGAGGGGCCCTGGGGGGCTGGGCAGTGCTGTGAGGCTGGTGTGGACTTTAAGGACGGTGACCCGTGGCGCAGTGGCTCTGTTGATTGCGCTGTGTCAGGAGGAGTGGTTGTGTCTCTCTGGGCCAGTAGTTTGGCAGGGGGCTGTGCACAGAGTGTAGTTTGTGTCATTGGAAGGTGTGTTGTTTTGAGGGGAATGGTTTGTGTGTCAGTGTGTGTGTTTCCAGTGGTACATGAAGTACATATGAGCTCCTGAAGCTGCTCTCATAGGTGCTGTATCTCCTTGATGAAAGATCTCTCCCTGTGTTGCATGTGCTCTTTTACAGCAGCCAGCTGGGCTCTCAGGGCCTGGTTGTCCTGCCTCAGAGTGGCAGCCTCCTCTCTTAGCTCAGCGATAGCTCGGCTGTTCTCCCTGCTAACATTACTGCTTCTGTTCTACTGTTATAAATGTGTTAAGGTGAAGGGCCAGATGAAAGGTGTGATTCTTTAGTTTTTTGGGTATGTTGATTGCACCTTATTAGATTGCACAATTCACATGATTGCACATGAATCATGTGCAACAGATGGGGACTGTCTCCCTCCTGTGGTCAGTGTGTGTAATGGCAGCTTGTGTGAGGTGTGATGGGGGAGAGTGCTTTGGACTGCCCTGTTGGAGAACACTGCACCTGAGTTTAAGAATTTCCCCCATCTGTCATTAATTGGCTTGGATATTCTGACAATTGAATTCAATGTCAGTATAAGAGTGTTATTTTTGGAGTTCAGTGAACCAATGGAGCTGTGTTTAAGTTGTAGCTACACTATATCAGTATGCAGAGTTTGAGAGAGTTATAACTGACCCACTGAAGCAGAACCCCTCAGTGTCCCGGGTCAGTGCCTCCCCCCTCAGCACCTGCAGTAGGTCCCAGCTGCAGCAGTGCAGTCTCTGTGCAGTCTGACTGAGGGAGGTTTTTGTACAGGGCTGTATCACTGTGTGAACACCCAGTCACTGATATTCGGTACGTACTGACAGTAGTAATCTCCTGCATCTTCAGCCTGGACTCCACTGATGGTCAGAGTGAAGTCAGTCCCAGATCCACTGCCACTGAATCGATCAGGAATCCCTGAGATACGCTGATTTATGTACTTTATCAGGAGTTTAGGAGCTTCTCCAGGTTTCTGTTTATACCAGGAAAAATAGTTACTGTACACCGCAGGGCTGGTTTTACAGCTCAGGGTGACAGTGTCTCCTATGAGAGCAGATTTACCAGCAGGAGTCTGAGTCACAGTCACCTGTCCTGTGCATTCTGAAGGAAATCACAAACAGCATACATCTCTGTTATCCATATGTAGGGAATATTATGATTATACAGTGATACTAATTCTTTAGTTATTTGCATGCAATATTTGCTAAATTTGCATTACATTTAAATTAAAACATGCAAGCAATACATCATATACTTGAGTAGTTTTTTGAATCTCACCCTGAATGCAGAAAGCGAGTGCCCAGATGAAGATGGTGATAAAAGTCATTGTTGCTGTGGGTTCTGTTGCCACGAAGGACAGCTCTCAGTCATCAAGTGTTAAACTCACAGGACTATAAACACTCCCAGAGCACTGAAGCATGTGCTGCCAATGCAAAGTGTCTTCTCTATGCAAATGGTCTTCCTGGGTACAGCAGGCACTTGGTTCGACGTAGTGTCTGTCAGTAATGCTGTCAAAATGAAAATGCTTTTCTATTTTTTACTTTCAGCTTTGTTTGGTTGTTTTTGTATGTTTTGGTTTTTCCGTTCTCCCCTGTCCTCATGCTTTTGTTTTCATTGCCCTTTGTGTTCGCCCCGCCTTCCTCATTACTTGTCTAGCTGATCGTTCATTTATTTCCCCTGCCCTGTTGTTGACCTGTGTCTCATTTGCTTGTTATTCTTGTGAATTTATACCCTGTTCATTTTTCTGTTAGTTGTAAGTTTGTCTCAGTGTGTTTTCCGCCTGTTCCATTTCATCCTGCCTGTCTGCCCGATGTTACCCATGTCTGTTTCCTGTTTTTTTGATTCCTGATTGCCGGTTTTGCACCTTTGCTGAGCCTGCCTGTGTACGAACTCTATTGCCCGTTTTGACTCCTGCCCTGGATCGTGTTTTTGTACTTTTGCCGAGTCTCTCCAGTTTTGACGCCTGCCTGATTACAGACTCTGATTTTGGATTTGTGGACTTTACATTTGGCTGCTTAATAAACTCCTGTTTATTATCTCTGTCTGCACCTGAGTCTCTCTGAGTTCTGACAGTGTCACAGGGCACTTCACACATTAACATTTACAGAACTTACAATCATGACATTGCAGGTTGGTTTAGAAGACCCTGCTGCTTAAAAGGGAGAGCACTATGACTGCATCTGCACTGGCTGTATAAGTGAGGTGCAGATTCACTTCTGAGCTCATATGGGTTGTTGGCTTTTCATAACCATCCTGTTAAATGTGTGTCTGTTTCCATGGATGAGATCCAACTTGTGAATCACTTTTCCTTTCAAGATACAGCTATTCCTTGATTACAATACACTGTCCTGATTTTGCTTTGATGCATTAAATCATTTGTGCACTTGTCATTTTAGTGTTTAAAGCACCTGCTATTCTGTCACCAAAGTATTTAACTTTTTCAAAATCTGATAGATGTCACATGTTGCTTTAGAAACTCACATATTGAAGTTTTGATTCATCAATGTATTTTACACTAGAAAGTGCTGACAATTAGTGGTGACTTTTTATTAAACGTGTGTGTTGACCCAAAGCAGTATGTAATGATTAGTCAACAACAGTGAGCATAGGATAGCTCCTCCTTTTTTGAGTTTCATGAAGCCTCACTCTTATGTCACTGGGCTGTGGAGGGCTGCAAAGCAACAAAAGCACCCATGGGCCTCTAGGTCTCTCCCCCTGTAAAACTCTCTTCATACCCTCACCTCTCTGGGTAACCTTGTGGCTGTCCATGGTCCTAAATGCTTCCAGGGCTGTGGGCAGCAGCAGTAAGCTCTGACTGCAGCCAAAGAGGAGTAGCCTTCTCTGCACCTCCTGCACAACAGCCAGGGACACTGAGACACGAGATTTGTGTCTCACTGATTATAATATTCCACAGAATCAATATAACTTTACATTGAAATATGTTTCATATCTGTACATAATCACTCAGAGAAAAGTCAATCAAAAAGTCCTGAAGGTAAGGAGAGTGGGCTGCCTTAACAGACCAGTGTTCAGCAGAAATAGAGCCGTATTGTTGGTATGAATGACAGATCATTGCATATTGTAGTGTAAATAATCACATTGCATATATAATTAAGTTCTCTATTTGCCAGGATAACTACACTATGCAATTAAAGTTTCACTGACTGATTACATTGTAGAAGCTTCCTATAATTCTGCTTACAAGGTTTGCATAGTGCAAAGCTTGAATACAAATCAAGTCATCTGAATTGGTGTCAAAGGTAAGTTTCATACATTGTGTTAAAATTTGATTGCAGAATCATCCCCGGATCATAATGACCAGCTGGCCTGAAGTAGACGGCCGCCAGATTCATCCTCAGAGGATGCTGAATGTGAAATTCCTGGCAGACATTGTTGGATACGTTGTGTAGCAATCATTACACTATTGCACTATTGTGATGGGATAAGCCGTGGAGGTTAATTAAACAATATCACACAAGAGGGAGCGCTGTTATACTGAATATCAGCATGACTGTGATTTGGTTGTAGATGCCGACGATAATCACAGCTGTGCTGATAAACTCAAGGAAACATAAGTGCCGTGTTGGTGTTACAGGGCAGTCCAGCTATATAAGGGAGCACTCCTCCTTTGATGGGTGTGAACGGGCTGAGGGATTGGCAGCGGATGGGCGTTTCTCCCCATGCTGTTTGACCCGCACACAACAGCTGGAAATGCCCGCTTTCACCACTGAGTTTACCTCCCTGTCCCTGCTGCGAAGCTCTTCAAGAGAATTCGGTGCTGAAATGCAAACTCCAGAACGACTTCAGGAGCTGGAGTTGAATGGTTTTGGTGCAGAAGGCCTTTTCAGCTGGGGGAAAGAAGGTCGGTACATGATTGAGGCGTCATGTGCGATGGCCCACAGCCTTGCCAAATTTTGGCAAGGCAGGAGAGAAAATTCTGCCGTCCCTGGGTGGGCTCAAACCACCAACCTTTCGGTTAACAGCCGAATGTGCTGGCCGATTGCATCACAGAGACTGCACTGCACCCCTTTCTCTGGCTGTGCCCTATATTATGCTCCTAGCACATTCCAAGAGCATGAAACCCTCAGTGTGGAGCAATTCCAGCTGGACTCTGAGGTGGATTTCTTGGTGCCTGAGACCCTTCATCTGAGAATCATGGGTTCAAGCCTTGCGATAAGCAATGATTTTTTTTGCAGTGAATTTGTGTTTTCTCCTGTCTTGAAGCAAACTTGAATCAAGCAAGCTTGAAATGTCAAGTTGTGGCTGGTTGTGAACGGTGGTCTCACCATGTCTCTGCAGAAGATCCCAAGGAGGACCTTCTTTCATGAAGTGCTGATGAGGTGGAGGACCATAATCAGCTGACTAAAGAAAAGGAAGAAGAAGAAGGAAAAGAAGAGGAGAGGTTTCCCCAGACCAGCCAATGAAAGGAGTCAGCCACCCATCCCTGTTACAGAACCCCACCCCCTCCCTGCAGATCCCAGGAGGCAGAGTACAGGATCAAACAGGAAGAAGAGCGAAACAGGTGATGAAATCCCTCTAAGTAGTAAAAACATGATATTTAATATCACAGAAAATGTAATATTTAACATATGACTGTAACAGATGCAATATGGATTTATGGAATCCAGAATATGGATTTAGGCAGAACTGAGGCATTGTGGGATTGAGTGCGCTGAAGCCATACTGTATGCAAAAAAAACCCAAACTAATACGGATAGCGACTAAAGAGGTATGTTACACCCTTGGTTATGCATATACTGTTTGTGCATCTTTCCCGTGTTTCTGTTTGTTTTTCGTCTTTCTCCCGCTTTTCATTTCATACTAGGTATTCGTCTTCCATTGATCCACCCCTGGTTACTGTGCGTCCTCATCAACCAATCCACTCTCCGTCCGCTACCCCCTGTAAAAATCTGTCCATTACCCTGTTGCGTGTTTGGAAAGAAGGGCAGTCAAGGTATACTGTAAATAACAATCACATTTTATACAGTCTGCTTACACTTAAGATATCGCCTGTTAGATACACTAGGTTAGGGGTGAGTGCCACCCGCTGTGTTTGGTTTGGATAGGGCAGTCTAGTGTAGTTAGTTAGGTCTTTGTTTTTTTGTGACCTATTCTTTTTGTTATTAGTTAGCTAGCTGGGTATTCACCTTAGACTAGATAAGACAGGCAATTTGGTTATTTTTCTTTCTTTTCTTTGGCGCTGCCCATAGCCCTCTTCCCCCCTTTTGTGTGTTTGATTTGTGTTTGTGCTGTTGTGTATTTGTTGTAAATAATTGTACATGGTGTTTATTGCCCCCTCCTTTGTAAATACCCCCAGCACAGTACACCTTGTAAATAAAGTGTACACCCCATTGTAAACACTTACCTTTTTGGTTGATTGTGTGGTTTGTCTGTCCCGGCATCCCATTACACCACCTCCTTTTATGTTGCATTCCCCTTCCCTATACCCCTAGACACCTCGGGGACGTAACAAGGAAACAGTTTGGTGTGTCCCTATGGCTAAACCACATGCTAAACTGGTAATTCATGTAACGTGTACTTTATGTGTAATTTATGTAATCTTTTCTGTTACCTGTTTGTCTTTGAGTCTCAGTCTCTCTGGTAGTCGATGCATCTCAGCCTGACACTGAAAGGAGTCCTGGACTTGCGACAGTGAAGAGTGCACCTGGAACGACTAAGTCTATGAAAAAGAAGCACAAAGGTAGGATTACAGGCTCAGTTCAGTCACATTGACAGTCCATCCTTCCGACAGTAGCATGGGAGTATTTTCTCCCAGTCAGCTTTCAGGAAGTGGAGGCATCAGTCTGTCTTTAAAACAACATTTAAAGTAACATTCACCACTGCAACAGAGATGACACTTAGTAACAACAGAGGAATCAGTTACATGGTGGAGGTATCAGTCACAGAAGAGACGTCAGCTATAAACTGCTCCCATGTGAAAAGAAGATAAGGTTTGACCAGGCCTCTCTGCTGATGATGGAGACATCCAGCGAGACCGAGTTGATTAGAGGATGGGATCATTGATATGTTTTCTGTCTGAAAATAATATTCTCAGATTTATTGAAGCACACTGTTCTAACTACTATCCATGACAGAGCTGGGTGAAGGGAGTTATATCAGTGTCTGTATTTCATACCCAGTGATTATGCACATAGATCAGAGCAGATCAAGATGTTATGAATGAAAATTATAATGTACTGCTTTTATGTACATTTAACTTTAAATGTATGGGCATGCTGTTCAAATGAGTAGACCATGTTAGATTGACAAACTGTTTATTTCTCCAAGAGTTTTAGCAGTCAGAGTAGAAAGACTCTCAGACACTTCTCACCTTACACTGCTAACATTTACCTTGAGTCTGATTTATGTAGGTCTAGCTCTGAGTTAGAGCTCTAGTTCACCCAGTCTGCTTGGCTCCACTTAATGAGCAGCCAGCCTCTGACTGTTCACCTCGTTCTCAGGCTCTTGCTGAGTCTGTTGAATTGTCTCCACACAGCAGTTCCTCTGCTTATGCCTCTGCTGGAGGAGATGATGTGGGGACAGAGGCTGAGAGTCTACCAAGGCTCTGTGCTCACGTGGCTCCTGGCCATCACCATGGAATCAAGGATGCCTCTACCTGCCAGCACACATGAGTCTCTCTCCTCTGTCTTAGGATGTCCTGATCAGCACCAGCTCCAAATAAATGCATTTGGTTACGCAGTAAGAGAGCGCCCACGCTACAGCGCTCACTATCAAATCATGCATATGATGTGAATAGTTGCAGATTACCATGAGCAAAGGGTATGTGTTATTCCATATGGTTATCTGTTTAAAGACTGTTTGTGCTGACCTCATCAAACAAGGGCCATTTGATGCTAAGATTACAACATTCTGCTGTGTGATTCAGACAAACCAATATGTATTTAATAACATCAGTCTGGGCAACATACTGATAAATAACTAGTCAAGACAACAGCGATTTTGTACTGTACTTAGACTTGATGATTTTCCACACCACAAGGGGGAGCCATCCTACTGTGATATAAGAGGGGTTATATGGTCTCTATTTGAGAAGAACCACAGAGACACCATAATAATGATTATGAAACACCTCTGTAGAACACACATCAGTCCAATGGAGGGGCCGATAGTGCCTCACTTTCACACTGTATTCAACACAAGGGACTGAGGTGGCACCCAAGTGACCGTAGTATTGTTGAGGATAATACAGTAACAGCTGTAAGGGTGAGGAAGAGTCAGCTCAGGTGTGAAGCTGTTGATGGAAACAGCACAGCTGTCCAATCCAGTTCAACACTACAGATCCTGACTAGTTCAGTCTCTCTGACAGATTTAAGCTATGTTTCTAAATTATTCCTTAATTCATGTCCATACTTTCTGTCATTGAAAATGTAAAAGAAGTTTACTCTTATGGAAACATACCCAAAAAAATCACATTTGATATGATGGTATTAATTGTGATTGGGAGTAATTGTGTTAAGTTCATGTTCAAGCTTTTAATGAGAGCGAATGCAGAAAACTGCTTCATGCATGTAATCCAGTTGCTAGTTTTCTGTACTGTGTTTGACTTGGATAAATTCATTTATTTTTTAAAAAGGTATAACCATAATTATCCATCCACTGGGCTTTGATTCTGTTGGATGTACAGACATGAAAATGCTCAAACATTGTATTAGGTGTGAGAGCATCTGGAAGTTATAACTGAAACACTGAGGTTCAGTGTGCTGGAGCAGAACCCCTCAGTGTCCCGGGTCAGTGCCTCCCCCCTCAGCACCTGCAGTAGGTCCCAGCTGCAGCAGTGCAGTCTCTGTGCAGTCTGATTGAGGGAGGTTTTTGTACGGCTCTCTATCACTGTGTGAACACATAGCTACTGCTGATCACATGGAAACTCTGACAGTAGTAATCTCCTGCATCTTCAGCCTGGACTCCACTGATGGTCAGAGTGAAGTCAGTCCCAGATCCACTGCCACTGAATCGATCAGGAATCCCTGAGATACGCTGATTTATATACTTTATCAGGAGTTTAGGAGCTTCTCCAGGTTTCTGCTGATACCAGTTTAAATAGTTGTTGTTGTACACAGCAGTGCTGGTTCTACAGCTCAGGGTGACAGTGTCTCCTATGAGAGCAGATTTACCAGCAGGAGTCTGAGTCACAGTCACCTGTCCTGTGCATTCTGAAAGGAGGAATAAAAAAATAAATTTTTAT
The DNA here is from genome assembly GCA_019788955.1 of Albula glossodonta. Taxonomy (NCBI): domain Eukaryota; kingdom Metazoa; phylum Chordata; class Actinopteri; order Albuliformes; family Albulidae; genus Albula; species Albula glossodonta. The sequence continues at coordinate 75,327 of JAFBMS010000283.1, forward strand.
ATTACCCATTGGCACATTAAGATGTTATACCAGTGCCCAGACAGTTATTTCATGAAGTTAATTAAGTTTTATACTTCCATTCCATGAAAATTGAAGACATATCTATTTGAATATTTTTCACAAATCTCACCCTGAATGCAGAAAGCGACTGCCCAGATGAAGATGGTGATAAAAGTCATTGTTGCTGTGGGTTCTGTTGCCATGAAGGACAGCTCTCAGTCATCAAGTGTTAAACTCACAGGACTATAAACACTCCCAGAGCACTGAAGCATGTGCTGCCAATGCAAAGTGTCTTCTCTATGCAAATGGTCTTCCTGGGTACAGCAGGCACTTGTAGCCCAGCAGTGCTGTGGACTGGAGACTGTGGGCTGTGACAGACAGAGAGTTCAACAGCAGCACCAGGACAGCAGCAGAGGTGTCAGTCACTCTAGTTTGACATAGAGTCACAGTTCACTTCACACATTAACATTTACAGAAATTAAAATCATGACATTGCAGGGTGGTTTAGAAGACCCTGCTGCTTAAAAGGGAGAGCACTATGACTGCATCTGCACTGGCTGTATAAGTGAGGTGCAGATTCACTTCTGAGCTCATTTTTGGGGCTCATTGTTGGCTTTTCATAAGTGTGCTGTAAAACATCTGTCTGTCTCCATGGATGAGATTTAAATTATTTAATGTGTCAAAACAAACAGTGCCAAAATCAGGACAGTGTATTTTCATCAAGGAATAACTGAATCCTGAAAGAGGAAAGAGCTGTTCCTCGATTAAAACACACTGTCCTGATTTTGTTAATTTTGACACATTACTGTAAAACACTTTGTCATGTTGGTGATTAAAGCACCTGCAATTCTGTCACCAAGTGTTTGAACTCTTTCACAATCTGATAGATGTCACATGTTGCTTTAGAAACTCACATATTGAAGTTTTGATTTAACAATGTATTTTACACTAGAAAGTACTCACAATTAATATTGACTTTTAATTAAACATACAGTGCTGTGAAAAATTGTTGCCCCCTTTTTGATTTCCTCTTTTATTTTATATTTCTCTTGCTGAATGGTTTCAGATAATCTAATAAAATATAATATTCGACAAGGGAAACCCACAGAAACATAAATCATAGTTTTTACATCATTATTTCATTCACTCATGAGAGTTAGTCACCAATTACCAATATTGTCCCTGTGAAGAAGTAATTGCCCCCTTAAAGTGAATATGTGGCTGGACCACCCTTACAGCAGCAGTAACTGTAATGAAATGCTTCCTATAACTTGATATGAGCCTCTCACATCTCTGAGGAGGAATCTTGGCCCACTCTTCTTTGCAGAACCTCTGTATCCCTGACAAATTTGTAGGTCATGAACTGAGAGCATGAACTGCTCTTTCCAGGTCCTGCCACAGCATCTCTGATGGGTTCAAGTCAGGACTTTGACTCGGCCACTGCAACACTTTCATTTTGTTTCTCAGCCATTCAGATGTGGACTTGCTCACATGCTTAGGATCATTGTCCCGCTGCATCACCCAGTTACGCTTCAGCTTCAGCTCACACACAGATGGTCGGACATTCTCCTTAAGAATATTCTGGTACACATCCAAATTCATGCTTCCTTCAAAGATTACAAGTCGTTCAGGTCCTGAGGCAATAAAACATTCCCATACCATCACACTGCCACCATGCTTCAGTGTAGGTATGACATTCTTACAGTGGAATGCTGTGTTTGCTTTATGCCAGACAAAGAAGGACTCGCACACTCTAACAAGTTCCACCTTTGACTCATCTGTCCATAGAATATTATCCCAAAAGACTTGAGCATCAACCATGTGCTTTTTTGCAGATATGAGATGAGATTTTATGTTTCTCTTGGAGAGCAGTGGTTTCCACCTTGCCACTCTTCCATGAGGCCCAGTGTTGCCCAGTGTCTTTCATACCATAGAGTCATGGACACTGATCTTAGCTGATGCTAGAGAGGCCTACAGTTTATTTGAAGCTTTTCTGGGGTCTTTAGACACTTCCTGGATAAGGTGCCGGTGTGCCCTGGCAGAAATTGTGGCAGGTTGAGCAATCCTGGGAAGTTTCACCACTGTTCCAAGTCTTCGCCATTTGGAGATAATGGCGCACACAGGTATGTTTAGGTATGTTGCTACACGGCAGTATGTAATGATTGGTTGCCATCAGTGATCATAGGATAGCCCCTCCCATTTTGGGTTTCATGAAGCCTCAGTCTTCCATCTCTGAGCTGAGGAGGGCTAAAAAAGTAACAAAAGCACCCATGGGCCTCTAGGTCTCTCCCCCTGTAAAACTCTCTTCATACCCTCACCTCTCTGGGTAACCTTGTGGCTGTCCATGGTCCTGAATGCTTCCAGGGCTGTGGGCAGCAGCAGGAAGCTCTGACTGCAGCCAAAGAGGAGTAGCCTTCTCTGCACCTCCTGCACAACAGCCAGGGACACTGAGACACAAGATTTGTGTCTCACTGATTATAATACTCCACAGAATCTATATGACGTTACATTGAAATATGTTTCATATCAGTACATAATCATTCAGAGTGATTATGACTCTGGTCTGAGAGGTTGTGATGTGAGATGGCTGCACTTTGTAACACACAGGATTTGGGAACTCTCCACTGTTTATTTTCTGGTTCCAGGACAGCAGGGCCAAAGGACAGCAGCTCTCAAATGTTCCAGTGAGAATTAAAATATGTTTATGTATTTTCTTTGGGCCTGATATTGAAAAAAGAAAAAAAAAATCACATACAAACAAAACTGATACTGGGATATAATAGGGGCCCATTGAGTAAGGTATTGTATCAATAAACAAAGCAGTGCGTGTAATACAGAATAAACTCAGTGCTGTATAACCTGAGGAGACACAATCCCCATGGCATATGGGAGCAGATGGGGGCGCTGAGTTTTCATGCTCTCGTTGGACAGCAAGACATATTTCAGTTGTAGTTGTACAAGTGACCACCAGGGGACGTGCTGTAACAATCTGAAGCCTGTCGGTGCAGATCGGTCGCTGCAGCGCAGGAAGGTTTTTCAACAGCAGTTATTCAGACTCAGATACTGTGGTGGACTTTCGGTGGTGGGACCAGACTGAATATCGGCAGTAAGTGGGGAAAAAACGAGATTTGTTTCTGCAAGAAATAATTCAAGGTTATAAGAGCTGTAACATTTTCATTGAAGAGTAACCAAGGCGATTGTACTCTTTCTGTTACTTTCTTTCTGTCCGTGTTTGTTTACTTACGGGCTAACAGATAAAATATGAACATAAAAATATATAGATTACACACAAATTTGCTGAAACGACATGTAACCCAAAGTAAAAACAGCTCGTAATTTTAAATTGCGAGATGAGTGATGTGTGAAAGATGAACACAGGCAAAGGAAATGCGTCTCTCTTGAGTTGGAGGTTTTTGTACGGCCGATGAATGAGACTGTATCACTGTGGTACACTTTCGGCGGCGGCACCAAACTGTCAATTGGACGTAAGTAATATTTCTTTCAAATCTCTCCACATCTGCATTTTTAAATATTTGAGTATTTTCAGACAACTTATTTCGTCAGTTGTTGAATCTGTGAACTTCGCTTGTCCATTTGGGCTATATATTACATCAGTTTATTATTTTCCTCATTTATTCAAAGAATAAAGGTGCGCAAAGGATGTTCAACTGCAATAAGTTTCGAAATGTTAGAGCTCATGAAAAGAACATAAATCTCAGACATTGTAAAAAGTTTCGGGGGGTCTAATTTTGAAGAGCGGCGAAATGAAAGCTGTTTCTCTTGAGCGAGAGGTTTTTGTACAGCGGTGTAATGAGTTTGTATCACTGTGGTTGACTTTCGGCGGCGGCACCAAACTGTCAATTGGAAGTAAGTCATTTCTATTCAATACATTTTTTCGAGCGCAAGCAAGGTGTCTCTTTAATGTTCACGAATATTCGAAACAAAATAATATGTATAATCATATGCTTCATTCTGAGTCAGCATTAATGAGAATCAAATAGACTTGCTAATTGGAGGTTTGTTCTAGAGAGTACAGCTGTTTTCCAAAGCCTACATCTTTGCACATATACACATTCCGCACATTATAAAAAACCCACAATTAATTAATTATATTTGGGTGTCGGAGGTGGTAATAATGACTTTAATTTAAGCATGTTGGAATACCGCTAAGATCTGGTAACTGCCGATGCGCGCGTAAAGAATATCAAATGGGCTTGATAAATGAAGGTTTGTTGTAGAGGGAAGGTAAGGTTACTTTCCATGGGTTAAATCTTTGCACGTCGATATTCCGCACATTTTAACGAAACCAGAGTTATTTAATTCCATTTGGGTGTCTGAGGTGGCAATATTGACTCTAATTTCAGCATGTTGGGGTACAGCTATGATCTGGTAACTGCGGCTGCCCGCGCACAGAATTTTTCTAAATCAAATACAACATATTTCTGACATTTAAAGACTGGAAGGATCTACAGTTAACTGTACTTAATGTCACTATTTATAGTGGTGTATTTTCGAAAGGAGGATTATAGTATTTCGTTGAAAAAGCGCGTCAGTAAATGAAATAAAAAACGCATTATTTAAATATAGTTCAACTTAAATTTACGTTCTTAAAGTGTTTACGTCATTATGTCACTATGCAACTTGAGTTGCGGGAAATGCTTCTTTTCGAATTGTGTAAATTCTAAATAAAATCCCTCCATTATGTTTTCTGAACGTTTGTCCGTAATATAGAGGTATTGTGGAAACAATACAGCTGAAAATTAAGATTTTGATACAGTCGAATCAACGCTATGATTCTAATTTTATTTCATGATAAATTGCACAGTTCAGTATTCATGACCTCCTAAAACTTCACTCAGCTCGGATAGATACATTTTGATGAATAAAATATTAATTTAATAATATTTGAATGAATAATACAATGAGTTTATCTTCAGTCATTTTATGTAAATCAAGTAATTACACGTTTTTGAGTGTTATTACATGTAATTTAATCTGTAATTTATTTATTAATCGCTTAATGATATATAATTTGGTGAAATGGCTCTGGTTGTGAAAGAGGTGTAAAATGTTGCCTTGGTTAGCACTGAGGAACAGTCCCTCTTGTGCTTCACAAAGCTTTCAGTGTAAAGTACAGTCACATGTTGTGCTGATGTGTTGAGTTTGACATTCAGCTCTTACTGTGTGAACGCTCTGATTGGCTCATGCTGCTGTGTCCACTCTGTGACCTCACACCTGTGCTGTGTCTCCCAGGTGACACAGTTCCCACCCTCACAGTCCTGCCCCCCTCCAGTGTGGAGCTGAATCAGGGAAAGGCCACACTGCTGTGTCTGGCCAACAAGGGCTTCCCCTCAGACTGGAAGCTGCACTGGAAAGTGGACGGTAGCAGCTGGAGCTCGGGTGTGGCCGGGGGCGCGGGGGTCCTGGAGAAGGACGGGCTGTACAGCTGGAGCAGCTCCCTGACTCTCAGTGCGGACGAGTGGAAGAAGGCGGGGTCACTGACCTGTGAGGCCACACAGGGCTCACAGTCCGCCGTCCCTCAGACACTGAGGCCAGCCGACTGCTCTGAGTAGGCCGGGCAGAGGCCCAGCTCTCACACTCTGATTACACTGTTTTTACCCTGTTCTGTACTCTGCCTCTCTGCTTCTTACTGCCCCACTGCTGTCACACTGGCCTGTGTGTCAATCCTTCCTCCAGCACCCACATCTTACATGTGCTCTGCTTGTGTTCCTCTCCAAATATACTCATGTGTGTTCTCATGTGTGCTGCTTTCTGTGATTTTGGCAAAAGCTGAGTGATTTGAATTCTTTACATAATAAAGACTCTTTGAACAAATCATTTGTTGTCCTGATTTTTATTATAAAAAGTGAAGTTCGGTGCTCTGGTAGAAATACAGTTCTGTGCAAAGTGTGCACTGGGTGTAAACCATGTGACATTAGTCCAATTACATCATGTCCATGTTTTTAGTATGAAATATATTCTTTTAAAAATCATAATAGTATAGCCATATAGATGTATATCCTTTTGTAATAAAGTCATAATCACTATAAATATTATTTCAGTCAGTGTTCTAGTATTTCATGCTGGCCTGACTTTTATCGCAGTCTCACACACTGTAGAAAGTAGAAGGTGGTGATCAGAGACTGTGTGTGAGGTAACTGATCTGGGGTCAGTGAAAGAGCAGCAGTTTCCCAGCAGAGGAGAGGAGGAGTGATGTGTGCAGTGTGCTCAGATCAGCTCTGTGCAGCAGGATGTGCGCACAGCTCACACTAACCCCCTGGGGACGGGCCAGACACCTGGCCACCGTGCTGCTCTATTCTGAGAGAGAATCAGTCCCACGGAGGGACAGCAGAAGCAGCCGGCCCCGCCCCAAATATGCAAATGTGACTTTCAGCCCAACAGCTCACAGTTTCTCAGCCCAAAATAGCCCTGACTGAGACAGCTGTGTGCAGCTGGCCTCATATGTGCACTGAAGATGAGGAGGTGGAGGCTTTAGCTCTGTAGTGACGATGAAGGGGAAAAGGGAGGTGGTTGTACCAGGGACCTGCATTTGCATGATGCTCAGATTAGAGATTTCACAGCTGAATGAACTCACACTCTCACATCTGCTCTGAAAGCAGCAAGCACTGCTTACAGCTTAGTGATTTTACTCTCTATCCATCTCTAAATGGAAACTTCAGCATGAATTTCCCTCATCTATTGACACTGTTAGTGTAATAAATAAAATCATGGAAATGGAAGTTGTGTTGTGTTCATCTTCTATTAAACTCACTGTACCAGCACAGAGCTCTCCTCCCCAGCACAGAGCTCTCTTCCCCAGCACAGAGCTCTCCTCCCCAGCACAGAGCTCTCCTCCCCAGCACAGAGCCATAGCACAGGACTGGCTGGGGCTGTGAAAATACTTTTCCTCCTGAATGTAAAGCTCTGATTTGATGTTTAACTGCAAAACCTAAAATATTATCAAATATGTTTTTCAACTGAAATGAATGACATATATCAACATATTCTGTAATGAAGTTTACACAATGTATGATCAGTATATTACAGAGATAAGACATCATCAGAAAGTTATTATGTAGAGATGGGACATTGTTAACTATGCACTACATACTGTATGTAGTGAGTGTATGTGTCTGTGTGCATGTGTGTGTGTGTGTGTGAGTGTGTGTGTGAGTATGTGTGTGACTATGCTCTCATCACTTCTTATTGTGTTTATCACATCTATGATTTGATGTCTGATTCACACATTAAAGGTGACTGACATAATCTGACCCTTTCACTCTCAAGCCCTCATTGTGAATTCCAGGTATAAAATGATACTGTTATTCATTTCTAATGTTAATCTTCTCATCTCTGTGTCAGTGTGAATTCTCTCTGCACATAAAATAAGTGATGTTGTGGTACAGAAGTGTGTGGTTCAGCAGTAGCAGCTCTGATGTTGGTTCTGTGTATGACACAGAGAAGCTCCTCTTCAGCTCAGAGAGGTTTATATCCAGGTCTGTAGCTCTCTATTGCCCCCTAGAGCCCTGCTGGCAGTACAGCAGTATCCTGGGTCAGTGCCTCCCCCCTCAGCACCTGCAGTAGGTCCCAGCTGCAGCAGTGCAGTCTCTGTGCAGTCTGACTGAGGGAGGTTTTTGTACGGCTCTCTATCACTGTGTGAACACCCAGCTACTGCTGATGTAGTGTTCACTCTGACAGTAGTAATCTCCTGCGTCTTCAGCCTGGACTCCACTGATGGTCAGAGTGAAGTCAGTCCCAGATCCACTGCCACTGAATCGATCAGGAATCCCTGAGATACGCTGATTTGCATACTTGATCAGGAGTTTTGGAGCTTCTCCAGGTTTCTGCTGGTACCAGGCTAAACGGTCATTGTTGTAAACAGCAGGGCTGGTTTTACAGCTCAGGGTGACAGTGTCTCCTATGAGAGCAGATTTACCAGCAGGAGTCTGAGTCACAGTCACCTGTCCTGTGCATTCTGAAGGGAAGAATAAAAAATAAATACTTATATTATCCATAGTCACATTAGAATGTCACATTATTGCCCAGACAGTTATTTAATATATTTTTAATACATTTACTTTTTATACTTCCATTCCATTAAAATTGAAGACATCATATCTATTTGAATATTTTTCATGAATCTCACCCTGAATGCAGAAAGCGACTGCCCAGATGAAGATGGTGATAAAAGTCATTGTTGCTGTGGGTTCTGTTGCCATGAAGGACAGCTCTCAGTCATCAAGTGTTAAACTCACAGGACTATAAACACTCCCAGAGCACTGAAGCATGTGCTGCCAATGCAAAGTGTCTTCTTTATGCAAATGGTCTTCCTGGGTACAGCAGGCACTTGTAGCCCAGCAGTGCTGTGGAGGCAGACTAGGGCTTATGGGCTGTGACACAGACAGAGCAGTTTAACACTGGTGTAACAGTGTCTGGACAGCAGGATCACAATCCAAACCAACATCATTCACATTTTGCCATCATATTCTTTTTCTCACATGTACCCCTGTTAAACAGCACATACACCACTCCTCTGACTCATCTCTATAGATGCAGCATTGGCCTTTGAGCTGGTGAAATTGCATGCAGAAACCTTGGGTTTTGCCTAATGTTAATGCTATGGGTTAAGTTAGTTATAAGTTAGTTATCCTCTATCACTACTGCACTGACAAGTAATGCATATTGTGATTGATTCCCATTGTATTAAATTACCAGTCAGGTCCGGCTTCTGCAGCCATTGCTGTTTCTGCACTACAGTGAATGAGGCTTTTGCTGCTTTCCTACATAAACATGCTAAATTAACTGGATGTGATCTGAACATTATCCTGATTGGTAATAACTCAGTTTCATTTAAACTGGGTAATTCTGAGAGGGAAATAATCGAGCTCTGATCTGATGTGTTCCTGCTCAGGAGTGCCTCTCAGTGTAGGGTGAGAGTAACACACAGTAATATAAAGAGTACGATAATGCATTTCCATTCCTGCAAAATAAGTAATACAAGCATTTCAATCTTTACTTGTAAAAGCTGTAATGAGTACTGTGGAATATATTGCAGTTTTTATGTGTATGTGTATTTACAACATTAATTGAACCATTGTAAAGACCACTGTGCTGGAATGTGCTTCAACATCATAGAGTAAGTTAGACTGTTGTTGGTGCTCTTATAAAACTCTTGCTTGTTCAGCACTGTAAACTCATTCTGTTTTTATTCTTTTAAATGTAGAACATAGAATTGGACAGAATTCATATCATTCTGTTTCCCAGCAACAGTAGTAAGTTCAAGTGGTTTAGAATTTTCAATATTTCAGCCTCTATGATGTCACAATAGGAATGTTCTTAAAATACAAACAACTATCAGTTAATATGACATTTGGACTTTTCATCAATTGCAACTATATCATACCAAAATGTACCAGTCACTTAGTATAGCAGAAGACAATATTGTGTGCCACTATTTTCTTGGACAGTTACATCCTTCAGACTTGTAAGTAGATACCTAAAGCTTTTCCTCAAATGCAGTGTCTCTTTGTCATTCCTTTACTTCAAAATTAATTGATCAGTTCTGTGCCTGAATCTAACAGATAGGCTACAGAAATTACAGGAGTATTAATGTTTTACCTTAATATAGCTTGTTAAGAAGCCAGCTATGTAAGGTAACTCAAGTAAGGGTGTCATATCGTATATGAGAATGGCCAATTATGGTGCAAACTTGTTTTGCCATAAGGTGTTAGTATTTCCGTTAACTGCACTTCACAAGTAACTGTGATAAAAGTGACATGAAACGAAATAAAAGTTTAATTATGAAATAAAGATCAAATAATTAATCACTACATCATTATGATGTAAAATTTAAACATGATAATGGTATTGTGAAAATTAGTATGCGGAAATAACATTTTATCATAATGGGTTGAGTATTATTTATTTCACAATTTATTGACTAATTTATTATCCATTTTATTATGTATTTCATAAAAGTTTTTGTTTATTTATCTATGAATAAAATGGCATTCCATAACTATGATGTCACAATGGGAAGGAAGTTCAAATGTAGAACACTGACAACTGATGCAGAATTGAACATAAAGGACAGACAGAAATTATTATGAATGACCACTATTATGAATCAACACTGAACATTCATTTAGTTTCGAGGGACTGTGGGACAGAATGTACTGAATCATATCTTTGAGCTTGACATCTCTGGCCTGTCATTCTGAAGTCAGTTAAATCAGTGCATATTAAAAGCAGATGAATGAGATTTGGACTGTGTTCCAAACAAGAGGTGTATTCTCTACAGAGAAGTCCTCAGAGAAGGTTGGAAGTTCACAAATTAAATAATGAAATGTATTCCTTTAATATAGCTAGTTCTGCACTATATACATTACACTAGTAACCCTGCTAAAACACTACATTATCCTGGGCATTGTTGTGACAGAGCTAAGGGGTACCTTTACATAAACTGGTACCTTTACACCTGTTACAGAACCCCGCCCCCTCCCTGCAGAACCCAGGAGGCAGACTACACGGTCAAACAGGAAGAAGAGCAAAACAGGTGAGGAAATCCATCTTAGCAGTGAAAACATGATATTCAATATCACTGAAAATGTGATATTTAACATATGGCTGAAACAGATGCAATATGGATTTATGGAATCCAGAATATGGATTTAGGCAGAACTGGGGAATTGTGGGATAGAGTGCACTGAAGCCATGCTGTATGCAAAAAACCCAAACTAACATGGATAGTGACTAAAGAGGTATGTTACGACCTTGGTTGTGTGTATACTGTTTGTGCATCTTTCCCGTCTTTCTGTTTGTGTTTTCGTCTTTCTCCCGCTTTTCATTTCATACTAGGTATTCGTCTTCCATTGATCCACCCCTGGTTACTGTGCGTCCTCATCAAGCAATCCACTCTCCGTCTGCTACCCCCTGTAAAAATCTGTCCATTACCCTGTTGCGTGTTTGGAAAGAAGGGCAGTCAAGGTATACTGTAAATAACAATCACATTTTATACAGTCTGCTTACACCTAGGATATCGCCTGTTAGATACACTAGGTTAGGGGCGAGTGCCACCCGCTGTGTTTGGTTTGGATTGGGCAGTCTAGTGTAGTTAGTTAGGTCTTTGTTTTTTTGTGACCTATTGTTTTTGTTATTAGTTAGCTAGCTGGGTATTCACCTTAGACTAGATAAGACAGGCAATTTGGTTGTTTTTGTTTCTTTTCTTTGGCGCCGCCCATAGCCCTCTTCCCCCCTTTTGTGTGTTTGATTTGTGTTTGTGCTGTTGTGTATTTGTTGTAAATAATTGTACATAGTGTTTATTGCCCCCTCCTTTGTAAATACCCCCAGCACAGTACACCTTGTAAATAAAGCGCACACCCCGTTGTTAACACTTGACTTTTTTGTTTATTGTGTGGTTTGTCTGTTCCGGCCTCCCATTACACCACCTCCTTTTATGTTGCATTCCCCTTCCCTATACCCCTAGACACCTCAGGGACGTAACAAGGAAACAGTTTGGTGTGTCCCTATGGCTAAACCACATGCTAAACTGGAAATTTATGTAACGTGTACTTTATGTGTAATTTATCTTTTCTGTTACCTGTTTGTCTTTGAGTCTCAGTCTCTCTGGTAGCCGATACATCTCAGCCTGACACTGAAAGGAGTCCTGGACTTGCGCCAGTGAAGAGTGCAGCTGGAACGACTAAGTCTATGAAATGAAGCACAAAGGTAGGATTACAGACTCAGTTCAGTCACATTGACAGTCCATCCTTCCTACAGTAGCATGGGAGTATTTTCTCCCAGTCAGCATTCAGGAAGTGGAGGCATCAGTCTGTCTTTAAAACAACATTTAAAGTAACATTCACAACTGCAACACAGATGACACTTAGTAACAACAGAGGAATCAGTTACATGGTGGAGGTATCAGTCACAGTAGAGACGTCAGCTATGAACTGCTCCCATGTGCAAAGAAGATAAGGTTTGACCAGCCTCTCTGCTGATGATGGAGACATCCAGCGAGACCGAGTTGATTAGAGGATGGTATCATTGATATGTTTTCTGTCTGAAAATAATATTCTCAGATTTATTGAAGCACACTGTTCTAACTACTATCCATGACAGAGCTGGGTGAAGGGAGTTATATCAGTGTTTGTATTTCATACCCAGTGATTATGCACATAGATCAGAGCAGATCAAGATGTTATGAATGAAAATTATAATGTACTGCTTTTATGTACATTTAACTTTAAATATATGGGCATGCTGTTCAAATGAGTAGACCATGTAAGATTGACAAACTGTTCATTTTTCCAAGAGTTTTAGCAGTCAGAGTAGAAAGACTCTCAGACACGTCTCACCTTACACTGCTAACATTTACCTTGAGTCTGATTTATGTAGGTCTAGCTCTGAGTTAGAGCTCTAGTTCACCCAGTCTGCTTGGCTCCACTTAATGAGCAGCCAGCCTCTGACTGTTCACCTCGTTCTCAGGCTCTTGCTGAGTCTGTTGAATTGTCTCCACACAGCAGGAGGGGCCAATAGTGCCTCACTTTCACACTGTATTCCACCCAAGGGACTGAGGTTGTCGTGTATAAACACTAAAATAAAGTTCTAAAACTGTTTAAGATAAGGAGGAAGCACACTCGGCAGACTTACGATTAACACCAAAGTTTTATTTATTATAACAATCACCAAACATATATCTTTCAGCATAGAGTGGAGTACTTGGCGCCGACCCCAGTGGCGATTCTGCCTTTTATATACTTTTTGCTCAACCAATAGATGATCACCACCAATTACGCACCAATAGCATTTAACTGCGTACCACACTGGTTAATACTGTGTTGGAACACCACAGCTCCTCCCCAGTAAATTCAAACTTCTCATATTTTTTTTTATGATTCTCACTTATCCCTTTGTTTTTTTTTATAACCATGTACAGTATTTCTTCAACAGTACATACATTACAGATTTTTTTTAACATTAACCAATCTGCATTTCACAGTCACAAATTCAGTCTATCAGGAGGGCGTCTGTCTCTCACAGGACGAGTGCTCCTTTCCACAACTGGCGGTGCTGGTTCTGAAAGTTCTTCCACAGCCTGTTGCTCAGACTGTTCTGCCACATCATTGTCTACATTGAAATCATCAATGTCCCAACAAGCTCCATCACACGAGTCCATTGGAGTCAAGTGGTTTGGATTTCCCTTGACACCCAACATCTGATTCATATGTGTTTTCACACAGTTCCCATTAACTTCCACACTATAAGTGACAGGACCCAACACTTCACGTACAACTCCATTCAACCATTTCTCCCCTCCCCTGTAATTTTTTTTACCAACACTTGGTGACCAACTGTGAAAGACCTAACATGGGGAAGGTTTGGTTCAGAGTCTGTCTGCATTCTCTGAGAAAACTCTGGTTTGATCAGTGACAACCTGGTTCGCACCTGTCTTCTCAAAAATAGCTCAGCTGGGGTCTTTCCTGTCTTAGTATGAGGTGTGTTTCTGTACCCAATCAGAAAGTTTGCTACACAGTGCTCAAGTGACATACCACCAAGGACTCGATTCTTTGCAAGGGATTTCTTAAGATTTTGTACCAATCTTTCAGCTAACCTGTTACTTGCAGGATGGTATGCAGGTGATTTGATGTGTTTAACTCCGTTTTTAGTCAGGAATGACTCAAACTCTTGCGATACAAACTGAGGTCTATTATCAGTCACAACCTCTTTAGGCAACCCATAAGCTGCAAATAAATTTCTCAGTGCTTCAATTGTCTTAGCTGATGTAGTAGTGTTCATGGGAATTATCTCTGGCCATCTGGCACAGGCATCCATCACTACTCAAAACGACTGCTTATGGTCCTCAGCAAAGTCTAGGTGTACTCTTTCCCATGGACTCGAAGACCATTTCCATGTATGTATGGGGCAGTAACAGGCATACTACGCTGCTGCTGACAAATAGTACACCGATTTACTTCACGTTCGATACAATCATCTACAGTAGGCCACCAGAGTAGACTTCTGGCAAGGGATTTCATTTTAACTATTCCCCAGTGATGCTCATGTAACTCCGACAACAGCCTGCCTCTTAGTTTATCAGGCACCACCACACGGTAACCCCATAATAAACAATCATCCTCAACAGTAAGCTCCAATTTTCTCTGAAAATATGGCTTCAGTGACTCATCCTGTACATGTTTAGGCCAACCAGTTAACACCAACTGTTTAACCACTCTTAAAACAGGATCTCTGTCTGTTTCTTTGGCTATTTCTCTAGCAGTAAGAGGTAAGTCTTCCAGGTAAGACACTCTGTAAATTGGGTTTGACATCACATCTAGTGATGGACTTCCATTCTTTATCACCAAACACCTACCAAGCTAAGTGGTGAGATAACAAACTGAACATTACAGCAGTAAATATCTTTACCATACTTCTGTAAAACTAATGGTTTAACTGTGATGATGTTATACTGTATAAGTAAATACAAGACGTGTCCCTATATTCGTCTGTATAATTAATGAAAGAGAGGTAGATTAGCAGTAAAGCTAATAGCTGCAAGATCCTTCATACCATGTTCCTGTGTTTTATGTGGTTTCATCACTGGAAACAGCAAACACTATGCTTACATTTACTACTCTGTGGCACTGTATTAGCAACTGCTGCAAGTGTACTAATAAATAGCACACAACTAGAATAGGTAAATATCATAACACTGATATGAAACTATTTAGCATTAAACTAGCATGTAGCATTTTTGAGAGAGTAGCAGAGTTGAGACAGAGGAGAATACTGGCTGTGTTCTCTATTGTTTGGACTAAATGAGCCACCATAATATCATCAATGATGTTAATGTGCTTGTGTGGATATGTATGGTGTGTGTAAGACATGAAATACATTGATGGCTTTGCTCATAATGCCACAACCCCATTTCATGATTAAGAGTTCTTAAAGGAACTCCTTCCTACCCATGCCTCATCCAACAGGGAGTGAGGGTGTTTTCTCAAATGATGTTCTCAGCCCCATGCTGTGAATCTTTTGCCCATGCATGTGGCTCCTCCAATTTGCTGCCCAGTTTGCCAGTAGAGGGCACTACAGAGCGATGAGACAGATAATTTTACTGCCTCACCAAAGTGAACCTCCAGTCATTGTAGCATGGGGTGTTGAACATAATAATAAACTGGTAATATAGGTAAGCATCTCAAAATGCAGGTGTTGATTAAAACAGGGCAGTCAGGAGAAAAGAGTAAGATCTCCAAAACTCCAGCTATGAGTGGAGTTTATAGCAAATATCCCAGCAGTGTCTGGGGAAACAGACACATGTGACACAAATGAAACTGGTCAATTATTTTTGTGGTATCAGGTACAAAAAACTGACTTAAAAATACATTCCCTTAAGGAAATTAAAACCTTTTATCAAGCCATATTACAAAATTGGAGACAGCGTAATTCCACGGCTTAATCTGTACCAGCAGCTAGCTGGCTTACGCTGTATATGGCAAATGCAGTTGTTACTAACTTGAATACCACATGCTCGATACACATGAAGACCACATACTTGACTCAAGAAAACTCAGATACCTCTCTTCATATTCTGCAGTACTTGGCAATGTCTCACACAAACCAAGTTAGCAATGTGGCTAGCTAAACTTGGCTCAGAGACTCCTGGGCTCTAATTACACCCTCAGTGTTTGGAGAAAGGACACAAAAACTACAAATGATGTGAACGATTTGTCGATTCCTCGATTGTCGGTCGACAGTTAAGCGGGCGAAACTCAGTTTTCATGAGGTTTTTTTAATTGCTTAAGTTCAATATGTGGGTCAATGACAATATCGCTGTTGTTATGGTTGCTATTTTTTATTAGCCTACTACATTTGTTTGTATCTGTGTAAGTTCAATGTGGATGGATGTTTAGGCTATTTTGCAAAACCAAACTTCTCGTTTCATTAAATAGAGTCTTTTATTAATCAGTCTTTTGAAACATGTTCATTGAAGGGTTCCGTTAAGCTGTGCAGTGAGCAAAGAAGCACACAATATTTTGGTACACACCAAATGGAGCAACGTTTTCATCTTGTGATCTGTGCTGATCACGTGGCATAATTTTGTTATTATCCTACATGATAGAATTCAAAAAAATATATTTGTCTGTAATGTGTCGGCTTCAGCATCAGCTAGTTGACTGGCAGAAATGCATGTCGTTCTCATACCTATAAGCTACACCGCACAGGTCTACTGACGATAGGTCTACTCAAGGCTTCAAACTGAGCCAGCCCAAACAGGGCCTTACAAAAACGGAGGGTGTGGGTCACTTGAATCGATCTAACATGCTGAAGGAGGGAGTGAGGTATGATGCCACTGGATTCAAGCAGGCTGAGTCACAGCTAAAACATTTTCACTCAACCACAAACAACCATCTACAACCGTCCTGTGATGATGGTAAATTTCCACCATCCTTAGAAAGTTCCAGTTAACCTCATCCTCTTACTGCGGCTCTAACTCACAACACATGGAGACAGAGCTTCCAGTTAACCTCATCCTCTCACTGCAGCTCTAACTCACAGCACATGGAGACAGAGCTTCAAGTTAACCTCATCCTCTTACTGCAGCTCTAACTCAGAGAACATGGAGACAGAGCTTCCAGTTAACCTCATCCTCTTACTGCAGCTCTAACTCAGAGAACATGGAGACAGAGCTTCCAGTTAACCTCATCCTCTGACTGCAGCTCTAACTCACAACACATGGAGACAGAGCTTCCAGTTAACCTCATCCTCTGACTGCAGCTCTAACTCACAACACATGGAGACAGAGCTTCCAGTTAACCTCATCCTCTTACTGCAGCTCTAACTCAAAGCATGTGGAGACAGAGCTTCCAGTTAACCTCATCCTCTTATTACAGCATGAGGAGACAAAAATTCAAAGTAGATTAACTTGCATGTTTATTTTTAATTATTGTGTGGCTGATATAATGGCAAAGTTGTTCATTACTGCAGTAACATTTTTCGTTAAATTTCCCTGTTATTTCGCTGAAGGCACATACAGTCCCTGCCAGAGGGGCTAGTATTTTCTTCCCTTTTCAGCTTCCAAATTGATTTTTGTGTGTAGTAAAAATCTGATTTTATAGACAAGTAAAAGAGGTGAACTTTCACAATTGTAAACCTGGTTTTAATGGTAGCTCGAGTCAAATACATGAACTCACAGCAGATCGAGATGAAGATTCCAGTTTACTTCATCCTCTTAAAGTATCATTGCACTCATCTTTAGTGAATGTCATACTAACATGAATTTTAAATTAGGTATTGTTATTATTAAATTATCTGTACAGTATGTGTGTGTGTGTGTGTGTGTGTGTGTGTGTGTGTGTGTGTGTGTGAACAGTTTAACATAACATATCTGATTCATGCTGTTACCTCTTGCTGTCAGGACTAGGGTTTCCAGTGCTGGTCCCTGGCTCCCCAGAGACTCATTTTAGAAACAGCGCCCCCTACCCAGGAGCTTGGAGCACATCAGAGAATATTCGACCATGAGAGGGATGTAATTCAGATCAAAAGACCTTTAAACACACAAAATAACGATGCGTCAAATAGACAGACAGACAGACACACTCACAAGTACAAAACAGCCACATGGGAAAAAAACATACACACAAAGGAAATACATGCAAAGAAGAGTCACAACAACTTTATTAGAGTAAAAGCTTGAGTTTATAAAGTGGGTTATGAGTAAAAGTGATTGTATTTTAAATTAAACCAGTTCAGAGGTCTGTCAGGCATTTGTTGTTCTGGTTAAAGTAGAAGTATAACAAGGGTCTGGTGCAGAAGCTCTAATGCACTATTATAAAGTTCTAAAAAACAGGGAAACAGGCCCAAACTACAGTACAAACAAAAAGCCAGTTTCAGAAGACCAATTTAACATCATGGCATTTTGTTACAAAATTGTACATTTTACTGTAAAACATCCTTTAAAAATATATTTCTATAAAATGGAATATGAATGCAAAGGTAGGTTTCCATTTCACACTTTGGACTGACACAATCATGTTTTTCCTTTGTTGATTTTGTGAGCCGTGTGTGGGTGGAACACAGATCATACATTATTTCATTGTGGGAATTTTTGATCACACCTCCTTGCATTGAAAATCACACAGGCTAGCCCTCAGTTTTAAAAGTAGCATTAACATAAGCTTACATAACTAGCATTGACAAGCTATTAAATTGAAAAGCCTCTAACCCTAACACAAACTTCAAACCTAACACTAACACTAATGCTGCTTCTAAACCTAACCCTGACCATCAAACTTAACACAAAATGGAAAACTGACAATAACCATAACTTCAAACAATCCATACAGATCCTCACAATTAAATACAGCACACACAATCTACAAATATACAGTGGGGCAAAAAAGTATTTAGTCAGCCACCAATTGTGCAAGTTCTCCCACTTAAAAAGATGAGAGAGGCCTGTAATTTTCATCATAGGTACACTTCAACTGTGAGAGACAGAATGAGAAAAAAAACCAGGAAATCACATTGTAGGATTTTTAATGAATTAATTGGTAAATTCCTCGGTAAAATAAGTATTTGGTCACCTACAAACAAGCAAGATTTCTGGCTTTCACAGACCTGTAACTTCTTCTTTAAGAGGCTCCTCTGTCCTCCACTTGTTACCTGGATTAATGGCACCTCTTTGAACTCGTTATCAGTATAAAAGACACCTGTCCACAACCTCAAACAGTCACACTCCAAACTCCACTATGGCCAAGACCAAAGAGCTGTCAAAGGACACCAGAAACAAAATTGTAGACCTGCACCAGGCTGGGAAGACTGAATCTGTAATCGGTAAGCAGCTTGGTGTGAAGAAATGAACTGTGGGAGCAATTATTAGAAAATGGAAGACATACAAGACCACTGATAATCTTCCTCAATCTGGGGCTCCACGCAAGATCTCACCCCGTGGGGTCAAAATGATCACAAGAACGGTGAGCAAAAATCCCAGAACCACATGGCGGAACCTAGTGAATGACCTGCAGAGAGCTGGGACCAAAGTAACAAAGGCTACCATCAGTAACACACTACGACGCCAGGGACTCAAATCCTGCAATGCCAGACGTGACCCCCTGCTTAAGCCAGTACATGTCCAGGCCCGTCTGAAGTTTGCTAAAGAGCATTTGGATGATCCAGAAGAGGATTGGGAGAATGTCACATGGTCAGATGGAACCAAAATAGAACTTTTTGGTAAAAACTCAACTTGTTGTGTTTGGAGGAGAAAGAATGCTGAGTTGCATCCAAAGAATATACCTACTGTGAAGCATAGGGGTGGAAACATCATGCTTTGGGGCTGTTTTTCTGCAAAGGGATCAGGACGACTGATCCGTGTAAAGGAAAGAATGAATGGGGCCATGTATCGTGAGATTTTGAGTGAAAACCTCCTTCCATCAGCAAGGGCATTGAAGATGAAACGTGGCTGGGTCTTTCAGCATTACAATGATCCCAAACACACCGCCCGGGCAACGATGGAGTGGCTTCATAAGAAGCATTTCAAGGTCCTGGAGTGGCCTAGCCAGTCTCCAGATCTCAACCCCATAGAAAATCTTCGGAGGAAGTTGAAAGTCCATGTTGCCAAGCGACAGCCCCAAAACATCACTGCTCTAGAGGAGATCTGCAAGGAGGAATGGGCCAAAATACCAGCAACAGTGTGTGAAAACCTTGTGAAGACTTACAGAAAACGTTTGACCTCTGTCATTGCCAACAAAGGGTATATAACAAAGTATTGAGATGAACTTTTGTTATTGACCAAATACTTATTTTCCACCATAATTTGCAAATAAATTCTTTAAGAATCAGACAATGTGATTTTCTGGATTTTTTTTTTTCTCATTCTGTCTCTCACAGTTGAAGTGTACCTATGATGAAAATTGCAGGCCTCTCTCATCTTTTTAAGTGGGAGAACTTGCACAATTGGTGGCTGACTAAATACTTTTTTGGCCTACTGTATGAATGCCTCAAAATGAAGTTATCCCCATAACTCCAATGCTAATAGATATTGTGAAAATTAATCTCAAATACAAAAAGTTAAATGTTACATTCCACCCCACACCCAGGGATAGTTGTAACAGTACCTGGGGTTAAATGTAACACGTAGCTGAAAGTGCAGAAACTCAGAACATACAATGTTATTGCTGAAAAAAAAACATTATTCAGGAACATACAGTACCTTATAATCCTAAAATGTAGGCAGGATGTGTTGGTGTGCAACATTTTCGTAATTAATTTTTTTCGGTCCTCCTCTAAATCTACCAATGTTTGTTTTCAGATCTAACAAAAACTTAATTTGGAACAACAGCAATACCAAATCTGATCATTGAACTGACTCACTTATGCCTATCGTTAGCTTACCGAAAGAGGAGACGATCCATCGTTACAGATCAGTTTCCTTCATTAGTAAGCCCCTCCTCCTGCTCATCAGTAAACACCCTATTGGCTCTGCAGTTGCCTACTCTGAGCAACTCACTGGCCCTTTCTCCAGTAGCTTCTGTAATGTTATACAGTATCTGCAAAGAGTTAGATGACAAATACCATAACTTATTGTCACAGATTGAACAGATCCACCCTGTACAACCTAATTTGAGGCTTTTTAGAGAATGTCTGCACCACTCCCATCATGTTTTCTCATCCATCGTTTAACATGCTGAAAAATAAAAGAAAACACAAGAAACAGCCTTAATCGTAATAAGGGGATAGTTGTGAAACTTTTGAAAATCCTATTACAACTATCGCCGAACCTGTTATCCGTGTTGCATAGCGGTGCATTGTAGCATGAAAACTTGAAATTCATGTTCGTGAAATGCATTAAATATAAGCTGAAAGACTGGTGTTTAATGAAATATAATATTTATAATTCCAGCTAAACCACAAACATCACAAGTCAAAAATAGATGTTGTCAAAAAATGCACTTTCTTACCTCAAAAATAGTTCTTTTACTATAAAACTGATGGAGTTGCTCACAGGGGCATGTGACTCTACATGTGCGCTCAGGTAGAAAGTGGGCATCTACACTAACGATTATGTGATTCTGGCTTAGTCCTGTTTGGAGAAATTGAAAGTGTTACAACTTTCCCGTGTTACAATCATCCCCGGCCTCTCATACTTATATTGCATGATTAAAGTGTGTCAGCAGCCAATAATACTATATTATTACAATATACAGTTACACGAAGTCGTAAGATACCTGCTGATGAAGTCTCAGTGATTGCACATATTCCCTACTTACCACTCTTCCGTTACCTGTTATTGATGACATGGACACGCGGTGAATTCATTTATTTAAAAACAGGCGACAGAGGTTTATATATGTAATATCGCATATTTATTCACTGATTGTTTTTGGGGAATAAAATGCTATTTAGTTGTTCCGAACTGTATAAAACTGGATGTGTGGATTTGATAAAAACCCAAAAACTTATTTAGATATTTTAGACATATAGTAAAGCCTTACATTGTGTACATTTCATCCCGCATCACACATTGATGTGCTTCGAATAAAAAAATCCCTTAGAATAGATAATGTAGGCATAAGGATGAAAACAGCTTCGCTTAGTTTTCATAGACACAGCAGAGTAAAGGAGGGAAGAAACTGCACGTCTCATGTGAACAGTCCCAAGTAAAACTGAAAGCAAATTTTTAAACCAACACGCCATTTTGAAGATTGAGAACAACACAAAAGAGCGAATAAAATAAGGTATGTAAAGAATTCAACAATTATTGTGGAGTGCGACGGAGATGGGAGGAAAATTAAAAGTGAGGGGGGATGTCGAAAGAACGACAATATAGAGGTATAATCTCAGTCATACGCTTAATTTAGTAACAGCTTTTAACACGGAATATAAAATGGCGATTTAGATCTGATAGAAGTTAATGACCTGAAAACAAACCCACCATATCGGGACGGAAGAAATGTTCGTTTTGAGATTTGGGCTGCGTTCCAGTACCCAAATTTGTCTCCTCCTTTCCTCCACATATTTTCGGGGTAGGAAAGGAGGGGAGGAGAAAAAAGTATTGGAACGCAGCCTTGGACTTTCCACGGGTCCGAGTGCGCGTACTTTGGGCTAAATCATGTTCTTGTGTTTATCAGGAAAACGGAATTGCCAACCAACAGTAAGGGTAGACCATATTCCGATGAACTATCGGGAAATGAACCGATTAGAAAACAATAAAACTGAATACATGTCGTTACATGTTTCAAAGCAAAAACCGAAACTATTCGGACTTTTCTTTCAATTATTATTTTTTGATGCGTACTTTCCGTTTTGCCTCTCTGCGGAAGTTTGCGAAGCTGCTATTTTATCTGTCGTGGGTTTGACTAAACCAAGCGTTGAGCTGTCCTGCATCGGGCAGTTAGCACAGTAGGTGTATTTTACAGCATGTATTTTGAAGGAAGACATGATAGACGAGAGTTTGGGTTTTATTTTATTATTTCCCCTCAATAAAATAAAAAAGTATTGATTTGATGAGGACTACGGTGAACGATTGAACGGTTTAACGGATATTACAAATACTTCTTCTTGCTTGACAACAGAAATTATAAAGCAAGGGAAATATGCCTTTTATTTCTTTCAATTAGCCAAAATAACCGACAGAAATAAAAGGCATATTCCCCTTGCTTTATAATTTCTGTTGTCAAGCAAGAAGAAGTATTTGTAATATCCGTTAAACCGTTCAATCGTTCACCGTAGTCCTCATCAAATCAATACTTTTGTATTTTATTGAGGGGGAATAAAACATATTTGCAGAAGTAAACAAACCTAACTTTTCACCGGGGATACGAGCAGGCTGAGACTGAGCTTGGAAACAGCGTGTGTGTGGGAGCTCTGATTATTTGCCATATAAGAATATCATAAATTTACTGTGTTATAGCCTACATGCGCAACATGAATATTTCAACACCTATTCGCAAGGTGGTTCTTTATCATTGGGCGGAAACACCGGGACTATGAACCAAAAGTTGAATTCATAAATTAAATTTAAATGTAGCCTGCTCTGACAACGAACGGATCAGCATGCTGAATATCAGAATAGTTTGGACCGGAATTTTCTGTTACTTGATGTATAATTTGAAAACGTACGAAAACAGCCTGTAAACTGTAAATGAAAGTTTTACTGAACTAAAGTTGTCTGCCAATCATACAGAACACATATAGACACACATATAAAAAACCTGCATACGCGTGTTTTATGTTGCGACATCTCAAAACACCTTATTAATGTGAACAAATACCCGCTCGCAGTTCATGATAGATACCGTGTTCACTTCCTGTAGTTGGGTCGGATCACGTTCTCACCACAAACGAACCGTTCCAGAGTCCTCAACAGGGTCTCGGTGCGGTTGTTTTGGTTCGCACCCGAGTGCGATTGCTGTGTTCACACCTGCCCAAGCGAACCGCACCAAGGGGGTAAACGCTCCAGGGTTCGATTCAACCGAACTAAACAAGAGAGATGTGAAAGCACCCGTAATCACCATGTCGAGATCAACGAGTCTCTAAACTTGTTTATCTCATGCCCTGTAAGTTTATATAAAAGTACAAGATCTTCTTCACTAGACACTAGATATGTTGCTGCTGGTATTAGATGAAAAGGATCCGTTTTTATTTCCGTACTCATACTGAGGATTGGACAAACAGATTAGAAAAGTGACTTCAAATATATGCATGTTAATTATGACGCTTTTTTTTTAACACAGACACTGTCGGCATCAATGAAAAGACAATGTAATGCCATTTAGGGCTATATAAAATTCTTTGAAATTGGCAAGGGAGCTTCGCCAAAATTGACCGCAATGTTGCTGATTTGCAAGGTGTAATGTGAAAATTGATTTTATAATCATGGAAAATATACGAATGGATTATTAAAAGGGATGAGTAAAAGTATGGCAATGGTAGGATAAGTAAAATATTGCAATTATATTAAAGTTATGGACTATTATTCATTGTTGTACGCCAGGGCCAAACTTTTACCATAAATCTAAGGTTTGGCAATAGGGGACATAATAAAACACTTAACAAGGAAACCGCTTAACGAGGCTTAATGCACCTAAACGAGCTACAGACACAAAAATTATAATAATAATAATAAATTTTATTTCTAAAGCACTTTTTATCGGCAGGATCTCAAAGTGCTGACAAGGTAAAAAGGAAATTTAAAAAACATATTCAAAGAAAGCAATAAAACAGTCAGTTCATAGTTCTCAATTGTAGGCCTTTCTGTATAAAAAGGTTTTCAGGCCTATTTTAAAAGAGTCTAGGCTCTGAGTGGCCCTCAGCTGGGTAGGATCAAAATTGCATACTTGAAGTGCAGAATAACTACGAACTGTGATCCAAAGCATTACATACTTCTTTATTGAAAAATATTTATCGATCTTGGTCCAAACTGATACCCCATATACTGCCTTTTATTGCCCAAAGACATCGAAGATGACATCCAAGTCAATGATGACGTCCAAGGACCAAGATCGATAAATATATGGTCCAAAAACTATGCAGGCTATATAAAACTATTAGAGACTATAAACAAAATCCACTTGAATTAAGAATAGCTAATAAATAACACTGTAATTAGTTATATTGTAATGCCTTGGCAAAAAAAAGGATAATTTAAATTCCCATGTGTTAATATTGTAGGCTATAAATATTGCGACAACAACAAACTGAATATCTCAGTCCAAAGCATGAAAATAAAACATACGGAAGAGGACTGAAAAGAGAGTTAAAAAAAGGGAATAAACTGTGATAAAACATTGAATGTTGAACATATGCATGTTAATATAGCTGGAACAAACTTCGATGGGATGTTCGAATGGATGAAATATATCTCAAGTGGAAAGTTACGCGCTTTGGACTCGAACAGTCTGGTTGTCACCGTGTGTGGAGGAAATAAAACGGCCAAACTGAAAGGTACCGAAAAGATACTGGGAGATGACGAAGAACGTCTGTTTTTGGTGTAAGTTATACAATTTTACCCAGTGCTTAATTTTGGATGTTGTCTCGCCATTACGTATCAGGTTAATGTACCATAATTTATATGATTGATCCACACCAAATATTGGTTTCTGTCTGGCGAGGTTCTAGTTCGGACAGGTCTAGCCTGCCCGCATATGCCAAATTATCAAGTAAAATGAGGGTACGTTTGAATCCTGCCCAACAAAAATGTGATGTTTATAATTGTTTACATAACGTGTATAGGTTTCAATGTGCTTCAAAAGATATAGTGAGTGCGACGTGATGTTCGTATTTCCCCAGAACGAATTAAACTCAAGGGTGGGGCGAGGAGCTGTCTGTCACAGAGAGGGGTGGGAGTAGTCAGAGGAGCGAAGTTTTAAGATGTAGGCTAAAGGAGAGCAATTTTCACTGTCTTTTTTCTTTTGTGTTCATTCCGTGGTTTTTTTATATTTAGGTAAAATATTTTTTTAAAAAAAAAAACAGAACATATCATCGTCAGCCGGGTTTCCGCTCTTTTTGTAACAACAGCCTGATGAGATGAGACATGGGAAAAAATTCAGAGAAAATATACTATGCGGACTTTTATCTGCAGTGCGTGTGTGTGTTCAATGCACCGTGCGTTAGAGCTGCAGTAAGTGGATGAGGTTAACTGGAAGCTCTGTCTCCATGTGCTGTGAGTTAGAGCTGCAGTAAGAGGATGAGGTTAACTGGAAGCTCTGTCTCCATGTGCTGTGAGTTAGAGCTGCAGTAAGAGGATGAGGTTAACTGGAAGCTCTGTCTCCATGTGCTGTGAGTTAGAGCTGCAGTAAGAGGATGAGGTTAACTGGAAGCTCTGTCTCCATGTGCTGTGAGTTAGAGCTGCAGTAAGAGGATGAGGTTAACTGGAAGCTCCGTTTCCATGTGCTGTGAGTTAGAGCTGCAGTAAGAGGATGAGGTTAACTGGAAGCTCTGTCTCCATGTGCTGTGAGTTAGAACTGCAGTAAGACGATGAGGTTAACTGGAAGCTCTGTCTCTATTTGCTGTGAGTTAGAGCTGCAGTCAGAGTATTTTAAGGTGAGGGATTGAAGTACTTTCTCAGCTACAAGGTGATATTCTAATTCTTCTTCCTCTTTGTTGCCTCTGCACCTCAAGTTCCCACATTGTGTTTTATAAGTCAGTATTATATATTGCTGTACTTAACAACCAGGAGAAATTGAAATCTTGCAAGGAAAATTGTTTTTCCCACAGTTTTACTTATCATGAAGGTTATTATGTATTTTCACTATTCTTAGTTGGGCAGTATGAGAATAAGCTGGGTTTATGTCAGAAACTAGTTGATGGCACCTTGAACTGCTGGTCTGTTTTCACCAAATCATGTTTTCAAAGAAATATGCAATGTTTCTGTTCTCTAATAGGATTCAGAGTGAAAGAGCAGGGTCAGCTTTACCCAGCTGTCTGTCATGTTTCCTGTCTCTCCTACATATTTTATGTGACAGTGGTTGCATGATGTAAGGTAATTGTTTGTGTAAATTGTGTAAATGTTTGCTTAATGAGGTGTGTTGTGTTTGTGTTGTTTTTCCTGACTGTGGTGTCCTATTAATAGAATACTGGGCCTTGTGTGGGTATTGTGCCGATTGCTGGTAGTTTGCTGCTTACCAGCTGGTCCTTGAAGTTTTAGTTTTTCTTGTAGGCTGAAATGATTTTGTAGTCTTGATACAACCTGGTGTTCTGTGGGGTTCTGGAAATATTGTGTTTTATTTTCCTGTTTTCTGCTTGACTGAATGCCCAGTAAGTGGTGATGAGCAGAATGATTTTCCTTGTGTCTGTTGTTTTGGGCTCAGAAAGGTTTTCCTGGCCTGTCTGAGGAAGGATGTGGAAAACCCTCTTGTTTTCTGTGCTTTGAAGAGTTTTGAAGAGGCCCAAGCCTATGCAGATCCTGTGGAACTTGAGCAACTGAGATTTAATTAAACCTTTGAAGGTGTGTTTTGGGAAGAAACTGCTTTTGTGTAGGAGAGTCTACCATGTGTGTTTGGGGAAAAGAGGGTCTCTTGTATGTGGTTGTGTGTAGAAAATCTATGTGTTGAGTGTGTGTGATGTATTTAACTGATGGATTTGTAGTGTGTGTTGAGGATCTATCTGCCTATCTGTGCTCTTAAACCCACTGTATTTCAGCTTGACCTCGAATACTACCCTGTCAATGCTGTTTATCTTTTCTTGGCTCCTGTGCCTAAATATACATATTTCCAGTGTGTCAGTGATCTAACTATGCAGCAAATACTTTAGATCACATTACAGTCCTTCAGCAGATGCTCTTATCCAGAGTGACTTACAGTGTGGGAGATCATAAGTGTATTCACCAGATTAATATGAGCAATAGGGCCAGACCTGACTCACCCCATTCCCAGACCAGTGAGTATATACTGTATGTAACATCACTGAAGCACTAATGCAGGTTAACTATAAAACAAATCCTGAGTACAAGCAACACATTCATAATCAGCCTTAATGAGAAAATCATGACCATCATTATCATAAACCATAAAATACCATAACCATAACTAGTGTGTACAAAGATGTAGTCTGAAGAGGGGAGTCTTCAGTCTGTGTCAGAACATGGCCAGTGATTCTGCTGTCCTGATCACAGTGGGGGGTTCATTCCACCACTGGGGGGCAGTGCAGACAGGCATCATGACTGGGAGGTGTGACTGTGCAGGGAGGGGGCAGTTAGTCATGGTGTGGTAGCAGAACAGGGAGATCTGATGGGGTGTAGGGTTTGAAGATTGACAGGAGGTACGGTGGAGCAGTTCCATTCACTGCCCTGTAGGCGAGCACCAAGGTTTTACACTTCTAGAGGTAGCCAGTGAAGTGAGATGAGGAGGGGGTATGACATGGTAATACAGATATACCCAGTTACCCTGTGATTATGATTATCAGTGTTGGGTCCAATAACACAGAGGGCTTAAGTCTATTATAACCAGAGTCTAGAGGTGTTAAAGTACCTAATGATAAAACCCCACAGTAAATGCACCTGTATCTCTCAGCTACCACCCTCTCACCCTCTGCCATTCTGACTGTAGTGCCATTTATCATGTAATAATGTGCATGATATATTATACATTATATATTCTATAGTATAGAAATAATACACTATGTATGTGTGTGTGTTTGGTATGTTTGTGTTTATTCAGAGTTACTATATAGTTACTACATGTTACTATATTGCACATTTGCCAGTGTGTTTTAATTCATTATAACTGAGTACAACTGTGGTGTACAGGATGTTTTTGTGTTTATCTCTGTTTATTCAGTATGTTGCTATTTTGTGTGGTTACAGGTCTGTTGATCTGGGTCAGAACCCTCTCATGGTCCAATCTGTACTGATATATTCCAGACTCCTTGGTTTCTAAAATGAGTGTCTCTAAGGACCCAGAGACCAGCACTGGAACCTCCAGCCCTGACAGCAAGGGGTATAAATGCATTAATCAGATACATAATTATATAAATCGATTAATCAGGAACAAAACATTGAATTTTGTATATATCTGCAATGCATAATATGTACGCATATACTGTGTATCACCCATTCTTAAGAACTGGGACAAGCCATATCCAACCAGAAAAGCTTACAATTATTGCTCAAAAAAACAAATTGAATCCAATTTTGTGGTAAAAATTGCATTTGTGTTTTACACACAGAATAGATCTTAAATCAGTTTTAAAGTTATTTAATTGTTTAACCTCTAAACCTGAGGATTGTCAGAAAATATGTTTGTCAGATCTCAAATACAAAAAGTTAAATGTTACATTCTACCCTGCACCCAAGGCTAGTTTTATCAGTACCTGGGGTTAAATGTAACACGTAGCTGAAAGTGCAGAAACTCAGAACATACAATGTTATTGCTGAAAAAAAAACATTATTCAGGAACATACAGTACCTTATAATCCTAAAATGTAGACAGTCTGTGTTGGTGTGCAACATTTTCGTAATTAACTTTTTTCGGTCCTCCTCTAAATCTACCAATGTTTGTTTTCAGATCAAACAAAAACTTAATTTGGAACAACAGCAATACCAAATCTGATCATTGAACTGACTCACTTATGCCTATCATTAGCTTACCGAAAGAGGAGACGATCCATCGTTACAGATCAGTTTCCTTTATTAGTAAGCCCCTCCTCCTGCGCATCAGTAAACACCCTATTGGCTCTGCAGTTGCCTACTCTGAGCAACTTACTGGCCCTTTCTGCAATAGCTTCTGTAATGTTATACAGTATCTGCAAAGAGTTACATGACAAATACCATAACTTATTGTCACAGATTGAACAGATCCACCCTGTACAACCTAATGTGAGGCTTTTTAGAGAATGTCTGCACCACTCCCATCATGTTTTCTCATCCATCGTTTAACATGCTGAAAAATATAAGGAAATACAAGAAACAGCCTTAATCGTAATTAGGGGATAGTTGTGAAACTTTTGAAAATCCTATTACAACTATCGCCGAACCTGTTATCCGTGTTGCATAGCGGTGCATTGTAGCATGAAAACTTGAAATTCATGTTCATGAAATGCATTAAATATAAGCTGAAAGACTGGTGTTTAATGAAATATAATATTTATAATTCCAGCTAAACCACAAACATCACAAGTCAAAAATAGATGTTGTCAAAAAATGCACTTTCTTACCTCAAAAACAGTTCTTTTACTATAAAATGAAACTATGACGGAGTTGCTCACAGGGGCATGTGACTCTACATGTGCGCTCAGGTAGAAACTGGGCATCTACACTAACGATTATGTGATTCTGGCTTAGTCCTGTTTGGAGAAATTGAAAGTGTTACAACTTTCCCGTGTTACAATCATTCCCGGCCTCTCATACTTATATTGCATGATTAAAGTGTGTCAGCAGCCAATAACACTATATTATTACAATATACAGTTACACAAAGTCGTAAGATACCTGTTGATGAAGTCTCAGTGATTGGACATATTCCCTACCTACCACTCTTCCGTTACCTGTTATTGATGACATGGACACGCGGTGAATTCATTTATTTAAAAACAGGCGACAGAGGTTTATATATGTAGTATCGCATATTTATTCACTGATTGTTTTTGGGGAATAAAATGCTATTTAGTTGTTCCGAACTGTATAAAACTGGATGTGTGGATTTGATAATAACCCAAAAACTTATTTAGCTATTTTAGGCATATAGTAAAGCCTTACATTGTGTACATTTCATCCAGTATCACACATTGATGTGCTTCGAATAAAAAATCCCTTAGAATAAATTATATAGGCATAAGGATTAAAACAGCTTCGCTTAGTTTTCGTAGACACAGCAGAGTAAAGGAGGGAAGAAACTGCACGTCTCATGTGAACAGACCCAAGTAAAACTGAAAGCAAATTTTTAAATCAACACGCCATTTTGAAGACTAAGAACAACACAAAAGAGCGAATAAAATAAGGTATGTAAAGAATTCAACAATTATTGTGGAGTGCGACGGAGATGAGAAGAAAATTAAAAGTGAGGGGGGATGTCGAAAGAACGACAATATAGAGGTATAATCTCAGTCATACGCTTAATTTAGTAACAGCTTTTAACACGAAATATAAAATGGCGATTTAGATCTGATAGAAGTTAATGACCTGAAAACAAACCCACCATATTGGGACGGAAGAAATGTTCGTTTTGAGTTTTGGGCTGCGTTCCAGTACTCAAATTCTTCTCCTCCTTTCCTCCCCTCCTTTCCTCCACATATTTTCGGGGTAGGAAAGGAGGGGAGGAGAAAAAAGTCTCGGAACGCAGCCTTGGACTTTCCACGGGTCCGAGTGCGCGTACTTTGGGCTAAATCATGTTCTTGTGTTTATCAGGAAAACGGAATTGCCAACCAACAGTAAGGGTAGACCATATTCCGATGAACTATCGGGAAATGAACCGATTAGAAAACAATAAAACTGAATACATGTCGTTACATGTTTCAAAGCAAAAACCGAAACTATTCGGACCTTGGACTTTTCTTTCAATTATTATTTTTTGATGCGTACTTTCCGTTTTGCCTCTTTGCGGAAGTTTGCGAAGCTGCTATTTTATCTGTCGTGGGTTTGAATAAACCAAGTGTTGAGCTGTCCTGCATCGAGCAGTTAGCGCAGAAGGTGTATTTTACAGCATGTATTTTTAAGGAAGACATGATAGACGAGAGTTTGGGAAAGAGTAAATTGTCGGTTATTTTGGCTAACTGTAGGAAATAAAAGGAATATTTCCCATGCTTTATAATTTCTGTTGTCAAGCAAGAATAAGTATTTGTAATATCGGTTAAACCGTTCAATCGTTCACCGTAGTCCTCATCAAATCAATACTTTTTTATTTTATTGAGGGGGAATAAAACATATTTGCAGAGGTAAACATACCTAACTTTTCACCGGGCATACGAGCAGGCTGAGACTGAGCTTGGAAACTGCGTGTGTGTGGGAGCTCAGAATAGTTTGGACCGGAATTTTCTGTTACTTGATGTATGATTTGAAAGCGTATGAAAACAGCCTGTAAACTGTAAATGAAAGTTTTACTGAACTAAAGTTGTCTGCCAATCAAACAGAACACGATTGTGCTCATGGCCATATCTAACGACAAAAGTTTTTAGAGGTAGGCTAAAGGAGAGCAATTTTCACTTTCTTTTTTTAATTTTGTATTTATTCCGTTGTTTTTTTTTTATTTCTGTCACATAAAACAAAAACTAAAAAAAAAAAAAAAAAAAACAGAATATATCATCGTCAGCCGGGTTTCTCCTCTTTTTTAACAGCAGCCTAATGAGATGAGACATGGGAACCAATTTAGAGAAAATATAGTATGAGGACTTTTATCTGCAGGGTGTGTGTGTGTGTGTGTGTGTGTTCAATGTGCTGTGAATTAGAGCTGCAGTAAGAAGATGAGGTTTACTGGAAGCTCTGACTCCATGTGCTGTGAGTTAGAGCTGCAGTAAGAGGATGAGGTTAACTGGAAGCTCTGTCTCCATGTGCTGTGAGTTAGAGCTGCAGTAAGAGGATGAGGTTAACTGGAAACAACTTTCCAGTCAAGAACTGGTACAATCCCTGGACTTAAATGACACTGAACATAGCATTGTGTTATTAATAGAAGAAAAGCTTAAGCCTTTGGAAAAACTTAGCAAACTGGACATTCTTGACACACTTCTAAACAACATTGCCAAGCTGAAAAACATGGTCACGATATTTAAAGCTGAATCCGAGGAGCTCAAAAATGTTGTCTCAGATCTACAATCATAAATCACAAGCTTCAAAAAAGAAAACCACCTTTTGAAAGAATCACTTCTGTACCTTAAAACCAGGTCAATGAGAGACAATCTAATTTTTAAAGGAATTCAAGAGGCAAACATCGGAAATCCAGAGAAACTAGGGGAGACCGGGATGATTGTAACAATTTTTACTTTTGCATCCATTACTCTGCTCTTATTTGTGCTAGACCTTTCAAAATTTGATACAAGGTACCCGCACATATATGAAAATGAAATTATTCCCAAAACTCCAATGCTAATAGACATTGTGAAAATCTATTCACAGTATTGTAGTCTTATATTTCCTACCTACCACTCTTCCGTTCTGTTATTGATGACATGGACACGCGGTGAATTCATTTATTTAAAAACAGACGACCGAGGTTTATATTTGTAATGTCGCATGTTTATTCACTGATAGTTTTTGGGGAATAAAATGCTATTTAGTTGTTCCGAACTGTATAAAACTGGATGTGTGGATTTGATAAAAACCCAAAACCTTATTTAGATATTTAGGCATATAGTAAAGCCTTACATTGTGTACATTTCATCCCGCATCACACATTGATGTGCTTCGAATAAAAAATCCCTTAGAATAAATTATATAGGCATAAGGATGAAAACAGCTTCGCTTAGTTTTCGTAGACACAGCAGAGTAAAGGAGGGAAGAAACTGCACGTCTCATGTGAACAGTCCCAAGTAAAACTGAAAGCAAATTTTAAATCAACACGCCATTTTGAAGATTGAGAACAACATAAAAGAGCGAATAAAATAAGGTATGTAAAGAATTCAATAAGTATTGTGGAGTGCGACGGAGATGGGAGGAAAATTAAAAGTGAGGGGGGATGTCGAAAGAACGACAATATTGAGGTATAATCTGAGTCATACGCTTAATTGAGTAACAGCTTTTAACACGGAATATAAAATGGCGATTTAGACCTGATAGAAGTTAATGACCTGAAAACAAACCCACCATATTGGGACGGAATAAATGTTTGTTTTGAGTTTTGCGCTGCGTTCCAGTACCCAAATTTGTCTCCTCCTTTCCTCCACATGTTTTCGGGGTAGGAAAGGAGGGGAGGAGAAAAAGTATTGGAACGCAGCTTTGGACTTTCCACGGGTCCGAGTGCGCGTACTTTGGGCTAAATCATGTTCTTGTGTTTATCAGGAAAACGGAATTGCCAACCAACAGTAAGTGTAGCCCATATTTCGATGAAACATCGGGAAATGAACCGATTAGAAAACAATAAAACTGAATACATGTCGTTACATGTTTCCAAGCAAAAACCGAAACTATTCGGACCTTGGACTTTTCTTTCAATCATTATTTTTTGATGCGTACTTTCCGTTTTGCCTCTTTGCGGAAGTTTGCGAAGCTGTTATTTTATCTGTCGTGGGTTTGACTAAACCAAGCGTTGAGCTGTCCTGTATCGAGCAGTTAGCACAGTAGGTGTATTTTACAGCATGTATTTTTAAGGAAGACATGATAGACGAGAGTTTGGGAAAGAGTAAACTGTCGGTTATTTTGGCTAACTGAAAGAAATAAAAGGCATATTTCCCTTGCTTTATAATTTCTGTTGTCAAGCAAGAAGAAGTATTTGTAATATCCGTTCAATCGTTCACCGTAGTCCTCATCAAATCAATACTTTTTTTTATTTTATTGAGGGGGATTAAAACATAAACAAACCTAACTTTTCACCGGGCATACGAGCAGGCTGAGACTGAGCTTGGAAACAGCGTGTGTGTGGGAGCTCTGATTATTTGCCATATAAGAATATCATAAATTTACTGTGTTATAGCCTACATGCGCGACATGAATATTTCAACACCTATTCGCAAGGTGGTTCTTTATCACAACCAAAGTTGTCTGCCAATCAAACAGAACACTATATATAGACACACATATAAAAAAAAACCTGCATACGCGTGTTTTATGTTGCTACATCTCAAAACACCTTTTTAATGTGAACAAATACCCGCTCGCAGTTCATAATAGATACCGTGTTCACTTCCTGTAGTTGGGTCGGATCACGTTCTCACCACAAAAGAACGGTTCCAGAGTTCGTTTGTAACCGGACCGTGACCACCTCCTCAACAGGGTCTCGGTGCGGTTGTTTTGGTTCGCACCCGAGTGCGATTGCTGTGTTCACACCTGCCCAAGCGAACCGCACCAAGGGGGTAAACGCTCCAGGGTTCGATTCAACCGACCTAAACAAGAGAGATGTGAAAGCACCCGTAATCACCATGTCGAGATCAACGAGTCTCTAAACTTGTTTATCTCATGCCTTGTAAGTTTATATAAAAGTACAAGATCTTCTTCACTAGACACTAGATATGTTGCTGCTGGTATTAGATGAAAAGGGTCCGTTTTTATTTCCGTGCTCATACAGAGGATTGGACAAACAGATTAGAAAAGGGAACTTCAAATATATGCATGTTAATTATGACGCTTTTTTTTTTTAACACAGACACTGTCGTCATCAATGAAAAGACAATGTAATGCCATTTAGGGCTATATAAAATTGGCAAGGGAGCTTCGCCAAAATTGACCGCAATGTTGTTGATTTGCAAGGTGTAATATGAAAATTGATTTTATAATCATGGAAAATATGCGAATGGATTATGAAAAGGGATGAGTAAAAGTATGGCAATGGTAGGATAGGTAAAGTATTGCAATTATATTAAAGTTATGGACTATTATTCATTGTTGTACGCCAGGGCCAAAATTTTACCATAAATCTAAGGTTTGGCAATAGGGGACATAATAAAACACTTAACAAGGAAACCGCTTAACGAGGCTTAATGCACCTAAACGACGAGCTACAGACACAAAAATTGCATACTTTAAGTGCAGAACGACTACAAACTGTGATCCAAAGCATTACATATTCTTTATTGAAAAATATTTATCGATCTTGGTCGTTGGTCCAAACTGATACCCCAGATACTGCCTTTAATTAGTCAAAGACATCGAAGATGACATCCAAGTCAAAGATGACGTCTAAGGACCAAGATCGATAAATATATGGTCTAAAACCTGTGCAGGCTGTATAAAACTATTAGAGACGATAAACAAGATCCACCTGAATTAAGAATAGCTAATAAATAACACTGTAATTAGTTATATTGTAGTACCTGGGAAAAAACAGGATAATTTAAATTCCGATGTGGAAATATTGTAGGCTATAAATGTTGCGACAACAAGAAACTGAATATCTCAGTCCAAAGCATGAAAATAAAACATGCGGAAGAGGACTGAAAAGAGGGTTAAAAAAGGGAATAAAAAGTAATAAAACATTGAATGTTGAACATATGCATGTTAATATAGCTGGAACAAGCTGAGCCTCAGAATTCGTTCTACAGACTGATGGAAATAAGACTCTAATCTAGATTGCAAATTTTATCACTCATGACACTTTTCAAAATTTAAAGCCAAGAATGGCGCGCAATTGCCTATATACTATAAGTCTGAACAAAGAGATGTACCTCGAAGTACCAAAGTTCCTCTCACTGACCTGTGGGGAAACTCAGCTCTTTCTCTGAGCGAAGTTAAAGAAAAAGGTAAAGCCCACGATTCTTACGCTCAATGTAAGTGAAAGTGAAATTGTAAATTAAACGCCATTTTAAAACAGACGTGCCTTTTACTTCATAACGGATGAAATGTTGAGTGGATTATGAAACGCTGGTACTTCGACTTTGGCGAATTACAACGTTTTTATAGGGATGTTCGAATGGATGAAATATATCTCAAGTGGAAAGTTACGCGCTGTGGACTCGAACAGTCTGTTTTTTTACCGTGTGTTGAGGAAATAAAACGGCCTAACTGAAAGGTACCGAAAAGATACTGGGAACGAAGAACGTCTGTTTTTGGTGTACTTTCTAAAAATTTACCCAGTGCTTAATTTTGGATGTTGTCTCGCCATTACGTATCAGGTTAATGTACCATAATTTATATGATTGATCCACACCAAATATTGGTTACTGTCAGGCGAGGTTCTAGTTCGGACAGGTCTAGCCAGCCCTGTAAAACAGACGTGTGTTAGAGCTGCAGTCAGAGTATTTTAAGGTGAGGGATTGAAGTACTTTCTCAGCTACAAGGTGATATTCTAATTCTTCTTCCTCTTTGTTGCCTCTCCACCTCAAGTTCCCACATTGTGTTTTATAAGTTGGTATTATATATTGCTGTACCTGACAACCAGGAGAAATTGAAATCTTGCAAGGAAAATTGTTTTTCCCACAGTTTTACTTATCATGAAGGTAATTATGTAAAATCACTATTCTTAGTTGGGCAGTATGAGAATAAGCTGGGTTTATGTCAGAAACTAGTTGATGGCACCTTGAACTGCTGGTCTGTTTTCACCAAATAATGTTTTCAAAGAAATATGCAATGTTTCTTTTCTCTAATAGGATTCAGAGTGAAAGAGCAGGGTCAGCTTTACCCAGCTGTCTGTCATGTTTCCTGTCTCTCCTACATATTTTATGTGACAGTGGTTGCATGATGTAAGGTAATTGTTTGTGTAAATTGTGTAAATGTTTGCTTAATGAGGTGTGTTGTGTTTGTGTTGTTTTTCCTGACTGTGGGGTCCTATTTATAGAACACTGGGCCTTGTGTGGGTATTGTGCCGATTG
Organism: Albula glossodonta; assembly: GCA_019788955.1. Classification (NCBI taxonomy): domain Eukaryota; kingdom Metazoa; phylum Chordata; class Actinopteri; order Albuliformes; family Albulidae; genus Albula; species Albula glossodonta. The sequence continues at coordinate 112,209 of JAFBMS010000283.1, forward strand.
CTGGTAGTTTGCTGCTTACCAGCTGGTCCTTGAAGTTTTTGTTTTTCTTGTAGGGTGAAATGATTTTGTAGTCTTGATACAACCTGGTGTTCTGTGGGGTTCTGGAAATATTGTGTTTTATTTTCCTGTTTTCTGCTTGACTGAATGCCCAGTAAGTGGTGATGAGCAGAATGATTTTCCTTGTGTCTGTTGTTTTGGGCTCAGAAAGGTTTTCCTGGCCTGTCTGAGGAAGGATGTGGAAAACCCTCTTGTTTTCTGTGCTTTGAAGAGTTTTGAAGAGGCCCAAGCCTATGCAGATCCTGTGGAACTTGAGCAACTGAGATTTAATTAAACCTTTGAAGGTGTGTTTTGGGAAGAAACTGCTTTTGTGTAGGAGTGTCTACTATGTGTGTTTGGGGAAAAGAGGGTCTCTTGTATGTGGTTGTGTGTAGAAGATATATGTGTTGAGTGTGTGTGGTTTATTGACTGTGATGGATTTGTGGTGTGTGTTGAGGATTTATCTGCCTATCTGTGCTGTTAAACCCTCTGTATTTCAGCTGGACCTCGAATAATAGCCTGTCAATGTTGATTAACTTTTCTTGGCTCCTGTGCCTAAATATACATATTTACAGTGTGTCAGTGATCTAACTATGCAGCAAATACTTTACATCACATTGCAGTCACTCACCAGATACTCTTATCCAGAGTGACTTACAGTGTGGGAGATCATAAGTGTATTCACTGGTTTAATAAGAGCAATAGGGCCAGACCTGACTCACCCCATTCCCAGACCAGTGAGTATATACTGTATGTAACATCACTGAAGCACAAATGCAGGTTAACTATAAAACAAATCCTGAGTACAAGCAACACGTTTATAATCAGCCTTAATGAGAAAATCATGACCATCATTATCATAAACCATAAAATACCATAACCCTAGTGTGTACACAGATGTAGTCTGAAGAGGGGAGTCTTCAGTCTGTGTCAGAACATGGCCAATGATTCTGCTGTCCTGATCACAGTGGGGGGTTCATTCCACCACTGGGGGGCAGCGCAGACAGGCATCATGACTGGGAGGTGTGACTGTGCAGGGAGGGGGCAGTTAGTCATGGTGTGGCAGCAGAACAGGGAGATCTGATGGGGTGTAGGGTTTGAAGATTGACAGGAGGTACGGTGGAGCAGTTCCATTCACTGCCCTGTAGGCGAGCACCAAGGTTTTACACTTCTAGAGGTAGCCAGTGAAGTGAGATGAGGAGGGGGTGTGACATGGTAATACAGATATACCCAGTTACCCTGTGATTATGATTATCAGTGTTGGGTCCAATAACACAGAGGGCTTAACTCTATTATGACCAGAGTCTAGAGGTGTTAAAGTACCTAATGATAAAACCCCACAGTAAATGCACCTGTATCTCTCAGCTACCACCCTCTCACCCTCTGCCATTCTGACCGTAGTGCCATTTATCATGTAATAATGAGCATGGTATATTATACATAATATATTCTATAATATAGAAATAATACACTATGTATGTGTGCATGTTTGGTGTGTTTGTGTTTATTCACAGTTAGTATATAGAAACAACATGTTACAATATTGCACATTTGTCTATGTTTTTAATTCATTATAACTGTGGTGTACAGGATGTTTTTGTGTTCATCTCTGTTTATTCAGTATGTTGTTATTTTGTGTGGTTACAGGTCTGTTGATCTGGGTCAGAACCCTCTCATGGTCCAACCTGTACTGATATATTCCAGACTCCTTGGTTTCTAAAATGAGTGTCTCTGAGGACCCAGAGACCAGCACTGGAGCCTCCAGCCCTGACAGCAAGAGGTATAAATGCATTAATCAGATATATAATTATATAAATCGATTAATCAGGAATAAAACATTGGATTTTATATATATTATATCTGCAGTGCATAATAGGCAGGCATATACTGTATGTCACCCATTCTTAAGAATTGGGACAAGCCATGTCCAACCAGAAAAGCTTAAAATTACTGCTTAAAAAGAGAAATTGAATCCCAATTTTGTGGTAAAAATTGCATTTGTGTTTTATACACAGAAAAGATCTTAAATCATTTTTGAACTTATTTAATTGTTTAACCTCTAAACCTGAGGATTGTCAGAAAATATGTTTGTCAGAGACAACTTTTCACAATCAGAATTAAAATTTGGATTAAAAGCCTTTAAATTTGGAAACTGACTAGATATATCGATAACATGCTTGTGAAAATTTCTTCTGATTGTACTTTGGTTTAAAATGCCTCACACCTTAAAAAATAATTGTACTGCAGTATAAATTAATTTCAGTCAGTGCTTTATCATCTTTCAAATACTGTACACAAGGAAAGATGACAGACTTTTCTTGAAATCTTCACTGTGGGAACTACTTTTTGGCTAATAGTTAGATTTGAAATACATCCTGTCTGTATTTGGTGTTAACTAAAAACTGAACTAATGTTCTTACTTTTGAAAGGAAATTTGCACGATTGAATATGGACGAGTGAATGTAAAAATCTGTCCCTCTATGTGCTGGGAGTTAGAGCTGCAGTAAGAGGATGAGGTTAACTGGAAGCTCTGTCTCCATGTGCTGTGAGTTAGAGCTGCAGTAAGAGGATGAGGTTAACTGGAAGCTCTGTCTCCATGTGCTGTGAGTTAGAGCTACAGGAAGAGGATGAGGTTCACTGGAAGCTCTGTCTCCATGTGCTGTGAGTTAGAGCTGCAGTAAGAGGATGAGGTTAACTGGAAGCTCTGTCTCCATGTGCTGTGAGTAAGAGCTGAAGTAAGACGATGAGGTTAACTGGAAGCTCCTTTTCCATGTTCTGGGAGTTAGAGCTGCAGTAAGACGATGAGGTTAACTGGAATCTCTGTCTCTATGTGCTGTGAGTGAGAGCTGCAGTATGAGGATGAGGTTAAGTCGAAGCTCTGTCTCCATGTTTTAATCACAGGGTCCAGGTGGGGAGAGCAGGGTCAACTGTACCCAGCTGTATATCGTTGAAGAGTGACGGGTCAATGGGTCACCCTGTCAACTTCAGAGGGGAATCCACTGCTGATCCAAGGTACATGAACAGGATATTATTTACACTCCTCTTTCATTGTACCTCACTCTCACTGGACACAGTCTGGTGTAGGTGGGGCAGGGGCACAGCTGGGGGGGGTTGAAGGCTGCACTGGGCCTGGCAGGGGGTCCAAGGCTCAAGCTTTAAAAAAGTCTTAGTTTCACTACACAACAAGAATTCATTGAATGTGGTAATGAATGAAGTAAATAAATGATCCAGACAGGGGTAAATACTGGCCACTGTTGCTGAGAGAGAATGGGGTGTCACAAGGAAACAGCAAAATTATGATAGAAAGTGTTTGCTTTCCATATTGAGGCAGGAGTGACAAAAGAACTTGGCCATTATATGAATGAAACAGTAAATTTATCATAAACCTTTATGTTAATCCATTTTGAATCTGTGAGTGAGTTAGAGCTGCAGTAAGAGGATGAGGTTGACTGGAATCTCTGTCTCCATGTGCTTTGAGTTAGAGCTGCAGTAAGAGGATGAGGTTAACTGGAATCTCTGTCTCCATGTGCTTTGAGTTAGAGCTGCAGTAAGAGGATGAGGTTAACTGGAATCTCTGTCTCCATGTGCTTTGAGTTAGAGCTGCAGTAAGAGGATGAGGTTAACTGGAATCTCTGTCTCCATGTGCTTTGAGTTAGAGCTGCAGTAAGAGGATGAGGTTAACTGGAATCTCTGTCTCCATGTGCTTTGAGTTAGAGCTGCAGTAAGAGGATGAGGTTAACTGGAATCTCTGTCTCCATGTGCTTTGAGTTAGAGCTGCAGTAAGAGGATGAGGTTAACTGGAAGCTCTGTCTCCATGTCCTGTAAGTTAGAGCTGCAGTAAGAGAATGAGGTTTACTTGAAGCTCTGTCTCCATGTGCTGTGAGTAAGAGCTGCAGTATGAGGATGAGGTTTAGTTGAAGCTCTCTCTCCATGTTTTAATCACAGAGTCCAGGTGGGGAGAGCAGGGTCACCTGTACCCAGCTGTATATCGGTGAAGAGTGACGGGTCAATGGGTCACCCTGTCAACTTCAGCGGGGATTTCACAGCTGATCCAAGGTAAGTAAACAGGATATTATTTACACTACTGTTTCATTGTACCTCACTCTCACTGGACACAGTCTGGTGTAGGTGGAGCAGGGGCACAGCTGGGGGGGTTGAAGGCTGCACTGGGCCTGGCAGGGGGTCCAAGGCTCAAGCTTTAAAAAAATCTTAGTTTCACTACACAACAAGAATTCATTGAATGTGGTAATGAATGAAGTAAATAAATGATCCAGACAGTGGTAAATACTGGCCACTGTTGCTGAGAGAGAATGGGGCGTCACAAAGAAACAGCAAAATTATGATAGAAAGTGCTTGCTTTCCATATTGAGGCAGGAGCGACAAAAGAACTTGGCCATTATATGAATGAAACAGTACATGTATAATAAACCTGTAAGTTAATCCATTTTGAATCCCTACCTCCATGTGCTGTGAGTTAGAGCTGCAGTAAGAGGATGAGGTTAACTGGAATCTCTGTCTCCATGTGCTGTGAGTTAGAGCTGCAGTAAGAGGATGAGGTTAACTGGAAGCCCTGTCTCCATGTGCTGTGAGTTAGAGCTGCAGTAAGAGGATTAGGTTAACTGGAAGCTCTGTCTCCATGTGCTGTGAGTTAGAGCTGCAGTAAGAGGATGAGGTTAACTGGAAGCTCTGTCTCCATGTGCTGTGAGTTAGAGCTGCAGTAAGAGGATGAGGTTAACTGGAATCTCTGTCTCCATGTGCTGTGAGTAAGAGCTGCAGTAAGAGAATGAGGTTTACTTGAAGCTCTGTCTCCATGTTTTAATCACAGGGTCCAGGTGGGGAGAGCAGGGTCACCTGTACCCAGCAGTATATCAGTGAAGAGTGATGGGTCAATGGGTCACCCTGTCAACTTCAGAGGGGAATTCACAGCTGATCCAAAGTAAGTAAACAGGATATTATTTACACTCCTGTTTCATTGTACCTCACTCTTCACTGGCCACAGTCTGGTGTAGGTGGGGCAGGGGCACAGCTGGGGGGGGTTGAAGGCTGCACTGGGCCTGGCAGGGGGTCCAAGGTTAAAGCTTTAAAAAAAATCTTAGTTTCACTGCACAACAAAAATTCATTTAATTTGGTAATGAATGAAGTAAATAAATGATCCAGACAGGGGTAAATACTGGCCACTGTTGCTGAGAGAGAATGGGGCGTCACAAGGAAACAGCAAAATTATGATAGAAAGTGTTTGCTTTCCATATTGAGGCAGGAGTGACAAAAGAACTTGGCCATTATATCAATGAAACAGTACATGTATAATAAACCTGTAAGTTAATCCATTTTGAATCCCTACCTCCATGTGCTGTGAGTTAGAGCTGCAGTAAGAGGATGAGGTTAACTGGAATCTCTGTCTCCATGTGCTGTGAGTAAGAGCTGCAGTAAGAAAATGAGGTTTACTTGAAGCTCTGTCTCCATGTTTTAATCACAGGGTCAAGGTGGGGAGAGCAGGGTCACCTGTACCCAGCTGTATATCGTTGAAGAGTGACGGGTCAATGGGTCACCCTGTCAACTTCAGAGGGGAATCCACTGCTGATCCAAGGTACATAAACAGGATATTATTTACACTACTGTTTCATTGTACCTCACTCTCACTGGACACAGTCTGGTGTAGGTGGGGCAGGGGCACAGCTGGGGGGGTTGAAGGCTGCACTGGGCCTGGCAGGGGGTCCAAGGCTCAAGCTTTAAAAAAATCTTAGTTTCACTACACAACAAGAATTCATTGAATGTGGTAATGAATGAAGTAAATAAATGATCCAGACAGTGGTAAATACTGGCCACTGTTGCTGAGAGAGAATGGGGCGTCACAAAGAAACAGCAAAATTATGATAGAAAGTGCTTGCTTTCCATATTGAGGCAGGAGCGACAAAAGAACTTGGCCATTATATGAATGAAACAGTACATGTATAATAAACCTGTAAGTTAATCCATTTTGAATCCCTACCTCCATGTGCTGTGAGTTAGAGCTGCAGTAAGAGGATGAGGTTAACTGGAATCTCTGTCTCCATGTGCTGTGAGTTAGAGCTGCAGTAAGAGGATGAGGTTAACTGGAAGCTCTGTCTCCATGTGCTGTGAGTTAGAGCTGCAGTAAGAGGATTAGGTTAACTGGAAGCTCTGTCTCCATGTGCTGTGAGTTAGAGCTGCAGTAAGAGGATGAGTTTAACTGGAAGCTCTGTCTCCATGTGCTGTGAGTTAGAGCTGCAGTAAGAGGATGAGGTTAACTGGAATCTCTGTCTCCATGTGCTGTGAGTAAGAGCTGCAGTAAGAGAATGAGGTTTACTTGAAGCTCTGTCTCCATGTTTTAATCACAGGGTCCAGGTGGGGAGAGCAGGGTCACCTGTACCCAGCAGTATATCAGTGAAGAGTGATGGGTCAATGGGTCACCCTGTCAACTTCAGAGGGGAATTCACAGCTGATCCAAAGTAAGTAAACAGGATATTATTTACACTCCTGTTTCATTCTACCTCACTCTTCACTGGCCACAGTCTGGTGTAGGTGGGGCAGGGGCACAGCTGGGGGGGGTTGAAGGCTGCACTGGGCCTGGCAGGGGGTCCAAGGTTAAAGCTTTAAAAAAAATCTTAGTTTCACTGCACAACAAAAATTCATTGAATGTGGTAATGAATTAAGTAAATAAATGATCCAGACAGGGGTAAATACTGGCCACTGTTGCTGAGAGAGAATGGGGCGTCACAAGGAAACAGCAAAATTATGATAGAAAGTGTTTGCTTTCCATATTGAGGCAGGAGTGACAAAAGAACTTGGCCATTATATCAATGAAACAGTACATGTATAATAAACCTGTAAGTTAATCCATTTTGAATCCCTACCTCCATGTGCTGTAAGTTAGAGCTGCAGTAAGAGGATGAGGTTAACTGGAATCTCTGTCTCCATGTGCTGTGAGTTAGAGCTGCAGTAAGAGGATGAGGTTAACTGGAATCTCTGTCTCCATGTGCTGTGAGTAAGAGCTGCAGTAAGAAAATGAGGTTTACTTGAAGCTCTGTCTCCATGTTTTAATCACAGGGTCCAGGTGGGGAGAGCAGGGTCACCTGTACCCAGCTGTATATCGTTGAAGAGTGACGGGTCAATGGGTCACCCTGTCAACTTCAGAGGGGAATCCACTGCTGATCCAAGGTACATAAACAGGATATTATTTACACTCCTCTTTCATTGTACCTCACTCTCACTGGACACAGTCTGGTGTAGGTGGGGCAGGGGCACAGCTGGGGGGGTTGAAGGCTGCACTGGGCCTGGCAGGGGGTCCAAGGCTCAAGCTTTTAAAAAAATATTAGTTTCACTGCACAACAAAAATTCATTGAATGTGGTAATGAATGAAGTAAATAAATGATCCAGACAGGGGTAAATACTGGCCACTGTTGCTGAGAGAGAATGGGGCGTCACAAGGAAACAGCAAAATTAAGATAAAAGGGTTTGCTTTCCATATTGAGGCAGGAGTGACAAAAGAACTTGGCCATTATATGAATGAAACAGTAAATTTATCATAAACCTTTATGTTAATCCATTTTGAATCTGTGAGTGAGTTAGAGCTGCAGTAAGAGGATGAGGTTAACTGGAATCTCTGTCTCCATGTGCTTTGAGTTAGAGCTGCAGTAAGAGGATGAGGTTAACTGGAATCTCTGTCTCCATGTGCTTTGAGTTAGAGCTGCAGTAAGAGGATGAGGTTAACTGGAATCTCTGTCTCCATGTGCTGTGAGTTAGAGCTGCAGTAAGAGGATGAGGTTAACTGGAATCTCTGTCTCCATGTGCTGTGAGTAAGAGCTGCAGTAAGAAAATGAGGTTTACTTGAAGCTCTGTCTCCATGTTTTAATCACAGGGTCCAGGTGGGGAGAGCAGGGTCACCTGTACCCAGCTGTATATCGTTGAAGAGTGACGGGTCAATGGGTCACCCTGTCAACTTCAGAGGGGAATCCACTGCTGATCCAAGGTACATAAACAGGATATTATTTACACTCCTCTTTCATTGTACCTCACTCTCACTGGACACAGTCTGGTGTAGGTGGGGCAGGGGCACAGCTGGGGGGGTTGAAGGCTGCACTGGGCCTGGCAGGGGGTCCAAGGCTCAAGCTTTAAAAAAATCTTAGTTTCACTACACAACAAGAATTCATTGAATGTGGTAATGAATGAAGTAAATAAATGATCCAGACAGTGGTAAATACTGGCCACTGTTGCTGAGAGAGAATGGGGCGTCACAAAGAAACAGCAAAATTATGATAGAAAGTGCTTGCTTTCCATATTGAGGCAAGAGCGACAAAAGAACTTGGCCATTATATCAATGAAACAGTACATGTATAATAAACCTGTAAGTTAATCCATTTTGAATCCCTACCTCCATGTGCTGTGAGTTAGAGCTGCAGTAAGAGGATGAGGTTAACTGGAATCTCTGTCTCCATGTGCTGTGAGTTAGAGCTGCAGTAAGAGGATGAGGTTAACTGGAAGCTCTGTCTCCATGTGCTGTGAGTTAGAGCTGCAGTAAGAGGATGAGGTTAACTGGAAGCTCTGTCTCCATGTGTTGTGACTTAGAGCTGCAGTAAGAGGATGAGGTTAACTGGAAGCTCTGTCTCCATGTGCTGTGAGTTAGAGCTGCAGTAAGAAGATGAGGTTAACTGGAAGCTCTGTCTCCATGTGCTGTGAGTTAGAGCTGCAGTAAGAGGATGAGGTTAACTGGAAGCTCTGTCTCCATGTGCTGTGAGTTAGAGCTGCAGAAAGAGGATGAGGTTAACTGGAAGCTCTTTCTCCCTGTGCTGTGAGTTTGAGTTGCTAACGAGCATGAGATTAAAATGGAAATTAGTTCCTCCAAACTTTGTAATTTAACAAACAACCAAGTTCATATTTTAGAAGGAATATGCTTAGTTGGACAGTTTCATGATGCCTTGAATTGTATGGCAATTTTCAATACCATTCACCAAATTGTCTGTAATAACAAATAAGAAAGAGCAGGGTCACCCGTACCCATCTGTCTTAGAGCTGCAGGAAGAGGATGACGTTAAGACTTTCTCAGGATGGTGGAAATTTACCATCATCTCAGGATGGTTGTAGATGGTTGTTTGTGGTTTAGTGAAAATGTTTTAGCTGTGACTCAGCCTGCTTGAATCCAGTGGCATCATACCTCACTCCCTCCTTCAGCATGTTAGATTGATTCAAGTGACCCACACCCTCTGTTTTTGTGAGGCCCTGTTTGGGCTGGCTCAGTTTGAAGCATGGAGTAGACCTATCGTCAGTAGACCTGTGCTGTGTAGTTTCTAGGTATGAGAACGACATGCATTTCCATGCCAGTCAACTAGCGGATGCTGAAGCGAGATATTACAGATAAATCTTTTTTTTATTTCTATGATGTAGGATAAAAAATGAAGCCATGTGATCAGCACAGATCACAAGATGAAAACATTGTTCCATTTGGTGTGTACCAAAATATTGTGTGCTTCTTTGCTCACTGCACAGCTTAACGGAAGCTCAAACCCCTCAGTTAACATGTTTCAAAAGACTGATTAATAAGAGACTCTATTTAATGAAACAAGAAGTTTGGTTTTGCAAAATAGCCGAAACATCCCTCCACATTTGAACTGACACAGATGAAAAAAATGTATTTGGCTCATAAAAAATAGCAACCATAAACACAACAATATTGTCATTGACCCACATGTTGAACTTAAGCAAATAGAAAAACCTCAAAAACCGAGTTTTGCCCACTTATCTGTCAACCGACACTCAACGAATCGACAAATTTTTCACATCCCAAGTAGTTTTTGTGTCCTTTATCCAAACACTGAGGGTGTAATTAGAGCCCAGGAGTCTCTGAGCCAAGTTTAGCTAGCCACATTGCTAACTTGGTTTGTGTGAGACATTGCCAAGTACTGCAGAATATGAAGAGAGATATCTGAGTTTTCTTGAGTCAAGTATGTGGTCTTCATGTGTATCGAGCATGTGGTCTTCAAGTTAGTAACAAGTCCGTTTGCCATATACAGCCTAAGCCAGCTATCTGCTGGTACAGATGAAGCCATGGTCTTACACTGTCTCCAGTTTTGTAATATGGCTTGATAAAAGGTTTTATTTTCCTGAATGGAAATATTTTTAAGTCAGTTGTTTGTACCTGATACCACAAAAATAATTGACCAGTTTTGTCTGTGTCACATGTGTCTGTTTCCCCAGACACTGCTGGGATATTTGCTATAAATTTGAGCAACCTTTATCACTCCAGAAGCTCCTCATAGCTGGAGTTTTGGAGATCTTACTCTTTTCTCCTGACTGCCCTGTTTTAATCAACACTTGCATTTTGAGACACTTCCCTATATTATCAGTTTATTTAAAATGTTCAACACCCCATGCTACAATGACTGGAGTTTCACTATGTTGAGGCAATGTTAGCACAGCCTAAACAGGTAAAAATAGACTGTAAACCAGTAAAATTATCTGTCTCATTGCTCTGTAGTGCCCTCTACTGGCAAACTGGGCAGCAAATTGGAGGAGCCACATGCATGGAAAAAGGTTCACAGCGTGGGGCTGAGAACATCATTTGAGAAAACACCCTCACTCCCTGTTGGATGAGGCATGGGCAGGAAGGAGTTCCTTTAAGAACTCTTAATCATGAAATGGGGTTGTGGCATTATGAGCAAAGCCATCAATGTATTTCATGTCTTACACACACCATACATATCCACACAAGCACATTAACACTATTAATGATATTATGGTGGCTCATTTAGTCCAAACAATAGAGAACACTGCCAGTATTCAGTGCTGTCTCAACTCTGCTACTCTCTCAAAAATGCTACATGCTAGTTTCATGCTAAATAGTTTCATATTAGTGTAATGCTAGTTAGTTATTCTAGTTCTGTGCTATTTGTTAGTACATTTGCACCAGTCGCTAATACAGTGCCACAGAGTAGTAAATGTAAGCATAGTGTTTGCTGTTGCCAGTGATGAAACCACATAAAACACAGGAACATGGTATAAAGGATATTGCAGCTATTAGCTTTACTGCTAATCTACCTCTCTTTCATAAATTATAGAGAGTAATATAGGGGCATGTCTTTTATTTACTGATACAGAATAACAACATCACAGTTAAACCATTCATTTCACAGAAGTATGGTAAAGATATTTAATGCTGTAATGTTCAGGTTGTTAGCTCACCACTTAGCTTGGTAGGTGTTTGGTGATAAAGAATGGAAGTCTATCACTCTGTGTAAGGAAGATCCACCCATCCATGGTCTAGGGATGAAACAGACCTTCCTCTTGTGGAAATCTGTGGGTAATGATAAACCAGTGAGCTGAACTGGCTGTTGGGTAGCTAAATACTGAGGATACTGCATCACCCCCTTTAACAATTTATTTCATTCTTTATCAGAGAAAACAGAAGGAAAATACATGGTTCACCAGCTGGCTATGTGTTGTTCCTGCTTTGCTAACACCACCTCCTTTCCCCTGCAGAGCATACAGCATCCTATAATATTTAAGCAGGGTCTGGCTGCAGCCACTCCAGACCTCGGCACACAGGCCCCTCCTCAGAGAGGCCCTGCTGCATGTGGAGCCCTGCGTCAGCTTGCTCAGGGGCAAAAGGCTCTGTCCATATGTCTCTGTTTGGTGTAACATATCAACAACTTCAGCTGCCTTTATCTAAACACAAAGAACAAGCTCTGTCTAAACCACAGGACCAGAATGTCACAGTGTGAAGGTACTAACATAAGCAATATGATAAGCATTATACACAGAATTTTACAATTATGAAACAGAGCAGTTATCAAACACTCGGGATGTCATTTTGATAACCTTTAACATTAGGGACCCAGACTCTGGTGTTAGGGTCTTTTCCCATGCTGTTGAGAGAGGGTGCATCAGTGATGAGGTTTCTTTAAATGTTTAAATCATGTTATTTAGTGCTTGAAGATACAGTGAAATTAGAGGCATGTGTAATCAAGTCTCATTATAAGGAAGTGAACATTTCTTGAACAATTATCAACTTTTGTTTCATGCCCCAAAGGCTATTTCATTGGTTAATTATATGTTTAGGTACGTTTTACCCACAGGTTCACTGTTTGATATAAGTATGAGTGACCCAACCTACCCCCAAACACCCCAGCCCCACAAACCCCCCCACCCCCGCGTGGGTGTACCCGGTTTTACAAGACAGAGATCTAATGATTGAGCTTCTCTAAAACATTTTCATGCACTCTTCTTATGTACTTTTTCTTTATTCACTGTTTCTTACTGTCAGACCTCTGATTCCTCACAAACCTCTTTGCAGGGTCCAGCAATCAGCAGAGTCCAGCTGTCTGGAACAGAAGAGTCCAGAGAGGAGAGAGCAGCGTATGGATGTAAACCCCACAAAAAAGGTGTGATATCTCTTTATCTATGTATTAATCATCATGGGGTTTGGCTTGGAGAATACTCTTTATTTCACCTCTCTTTTCAGGCTCATAACTATTAGAATGACTAACCTCTCACTCTGATTTGGTGTAATTGCACACATTCAAAGGAAGTGCTCTGCTAAAAAAACCCTAATTCTAATGAATCACAATCACACACAAATTACAGTGTAGGTACATGTTTGTTATGGGACTTAAACTCCCAGCGGCACTGTTACTGGCTATGGCAGGAAGTCCACATTGGTAATGTAACAGATGTTATGAGACTCAGACTCCCAGCAGCACTGTTACTGGCTATGTCCTAGACGATTACTTAGAGATGGTAAACCACTTTCACAGACAAGACACACCTACTACACTCTCTACTAGTGCAGGGTTTAGAGAGCAGGGACCACACTCACAGGGTGTAGGGTGCAGGGAACACACTCACAGGGTGTAGGGTATAAGGAACACACTCACAGGGTGTAAGATGCAGAGAACACACTCACAGGGTGTAGGTTGCAGGGAACACACTCCTCGTTTGGAGCACAACACAAGAATAAACACAGAGCTGGAATGTGGTTTCAGTCAATCATCCAGGACCAGATTCATCCCTTTTATCATAAGCATTTTAAATGTTACTTCAAACCTTTTCTGGGGCATAAAAAATTCCTGGGACTGAAAAATGGTGAGCATTTGGGAACCTGAGAATCTGCAGCGGACATGGGGAGCACAGTTTGTCTTACATAATGATATGCAGCAGTCTATTTATCCAGATTCACAAAACAATTCAGTTACTCTCAGGGAAAGCATGATTAATTGGAACTACTGCCTCGACAAAGTCATCAATCAAAAGCAAAAGCTTAACTTCCAGCTGAACTGGAGTGAATTATCACACATCTCTTTATGTGTTTATTTCAGTCTCTCTGATACAGCACAACTCTTCATGTGTTTATTTCAGTCACTCTGATACAGCACACCTCTTTATGTGTTTATTTCAGTCTCTCTGATACAGCACACCTCTTCATGTGTTTATTTCAGTCTCTCTGATACAGCACACCTCTTCATGTGTTTATTTCAGTCTCTCTGATACAGCACACCTCTTCATGTGCTTATTTCAGTCACTCTGATACAGCACACCTCTTCATGTGTTTATTTCAGTCTCTCTGATACAGCACACCTCTTCATGTGTTTATTTCAGTCTCTCTGATACAGCACACCTCTTCATGTGTGTATTTCAGTCTCTCTGATACAGCACACCTCTTCATGTGTGTATTTCAGTCTCTCTGATACAGCACACCTCTTCATGTGTTTATTTCAGTCTCTCTGATACAGCACACCTCTTCATGTGTTTATTTCAGTCTCTCTGATACAGCGCACCTCTTCATGTGTTTATTTCAGTCTCTCCAGCACACTCTGATGAAGTTGAAGAAGGAGGAGTTGAAACAGTTTCACAGCCATCTGAGTCAGTATTACCCAGAATGTATTGAGAGACAACAGGAGGACCTTGAGGCCCTGCATGTAGTTGAGAAGATGCTGGAGACCTGTGGCAGTGAGAGATCTCTGAAGATCACACTCCACATCCTGAGGATCATAAAGCAGAAGGATCTCGCTGACTCACTGGAGAGAGATGAGCAGAAGAGTAAGACACTATTTTGTGTAAATCAGTCATTAATATATCAGTATTAACAACTGCAAACAAGCCACTAAAGAGTGACTGTGTTTGTGCTGTGACTATTCCTTAGTAAACCTGGCCCTGAGAGAGATGTGCAACACACAGGCCCCTTATGTATGGATATAAATGTTGGAAAAAGCTCATTAATGCAGATTTAAAAAGCTGTGGCAGAATCAGTTTAGCAGTTTAATGTCTGAAAGAGAAGCAGACAGAGCAAAGTACTGATTTAAAGCTTTGATCATGCACTGACCAATCAGGATGTTTTCCACATTCCCTTTAAATGAGTGGATGCATCACACATCCTTATTTTTCCATGTTTGTTAGTGCAGGTTTTCTGCCTCTACTTTTCTGTATCTCTTATTCCCTTAGTGTGGTGTCAAATGAGCACCACAGGCAGGTGCAGTTCTTCATAAAGTGGCTGTAGTGCTCATTTAACACCAGAATAATGGATATGTTAAAATAATAGTAAGAGAGCACATGCCAGATAACACAGAAAAATATGACTGTGCCAAACAGGCCGTATTTTAGTGTTCTGTTCCAACATCTGAAAAGCATTTTCAGCATTTCAGCATCACAAGAAAAATACATCATTCCACCAACAGCCACCAAATGAAACCCAGTTTATAATATTATTACTATTAGTAAGATAGTAGAATTGTTTGATCTAAACATATATAGAAAAAGTTCTGAAATTCAATCTAAACTGAGTGGCCCTCTGCACCAGGCTGTGAAGCTGCCTGTACAGTTTAGAGCAGATATACCTGATTATTTATACTGCTATGATGGGTTTATATATATATGGATCTAGTATTATCTGTCTGTACATGTTCACTTAATCTCATAGATTCACTTAATCTCTTAATCTCATTTCACGTTGGTAAGACCTTACGCTCTAAAGTTCCCCTACTCTGGTGTGTCTTCATGAACAAGGCAGAATCTATTTCTGTTCACGATTTGTGCAGATTGTTGGAGTGATGTGTAACACACTGTGTGACTTGTATAAAATATGGTGTCAAGGGGACAATTGTATAACAATGTTTTCAACTGATTATTTTTTTAAATATAAATAAATTATCTGTCATATTTCCTCTTCTCAGGAAAACTCACAAGAGCCCAACAGACACTGAAATCTGATCTGAAGAACAAGTTTGAATGCATATTTGAAGGTTTGGTACAGCAGGGCCACCCAACCCTCCTCAATGAGATCTATACAGAGCTCTACATCACAGAGGGGGGAGGTGGGGGGGTCAATAATGAACATGAGGTCAGACAGATTGAGGCAGCATCCAAGAGACAAACCACACAGGAGACTGCAATCCTTTGCAATGACATCTTTCAACCTTTACCTGGACAGGAGAAACACATCAGAACTGTGCTTACAAAGGGCATCGCTGGCATTGGGAAAACTGTCTCTGTGCAGAAGTTCATTCTGGACTGGGCAGAAGGAAAAGCCAATCAGGACATTAATTTAATCTTCACTCTTCCTTTCCGAGATCTGAACTTGAAGAAGGAGAGAGAATTCAGTCTGATACAACTCCTCCAGCACTACTTTCCACAGCTGAAAGAGATTGAAAGTGTTGAACATCATGAAGTCAAAGTTGTGTTCATCTTTGATGGTCTGGATGAGTGTCGACTTCCTCTAGATTTCCAGAACAATGAGATCTGCTGTGATGTAACAGAGTCAGCATCAGTGGATGTGCTGCTGACCAACCTCATTAAGGGGAATCTGCTTCCCTCTGCTCTCCTCTGGATCACCTCCCGACCAGCAGCAGCCAATCAGATCCCTCCTGATTGTGTCCACCAGGTGACAGAGATACGAGGGTTCAATGACCCACAGAAGGAGGAGTACTTCAGGAAGAGAATCAGAGATCAGAACCTGACCAGCAGAATTATCTCACACATAAAGTCATCCAGGAGTCTCTACATCATGTGTCACATTCCAGTCTTCTGCTGGATTTCTGCTACGGTTCTGGAGACATTGTTGAGTAAAGCAGACAGTGGAGAACTGCCCAGAACTCTGACTGAAATGTACACACACTTCCTGCTCATTCAGACCAATGTGAAGAATCAGAAGTATCATGGCACCAATGAGACAAACCCAAAGAAGATCTCAGCATCAGATGCAGAAATGATCCTGAAACTGGGGAAGCTGGCTTTTCTACAGCTGCAAAAGGGCAATCTGATATTCTATGAAGAGGACCTGAGAGAGAGTGGCATTGATGTCAGTGAAGCTTCAGTGTACTCTGGGGTGTGCACAGAAATCTTTAAAGAGGAGTCTTGGTTGCATCAGGAGAAAGTCTACTGCTTTGTGCATCTGAGCATTCAGGAGTTTCTGGCTGCCTTGTTCGTGTTTCATTCATGTTTAAATGAGAACAGAAATGCACTCAAAAAACCTGAGGGTGACAGAATGCAGCTGTCTGAATTACACAGGCCAGAAGGGTCAAGACCTAAAACTGACAGAATGCAGCTGTCTGATTTACACAGGAGTGCAGTGGATCAGGCCTTACAGAGTAAGAATGGACACCTGGACCTTTTCCTCCGATTCCTCCTGGGCCTCTCACTGGACTCCACTCAGACTCTCTTAGGAGACGTACTGAAGCAGAGAGGAAGCAGATCAGAGAGCATTGAAGAAACAGTCCAGTACATTAAGCAGAAGATCAGTGAAGAGTCTTCAGCAGAGAGGACCATCAATCTGTTCCACTGTCTGAATGAACTGAATGACAACTCTCTCGTGGAGGAAATCCAGACTTCCCTGAGATCAGGAAGACTTTCTGATAAAGAGCTGGAACCACACCAATGCTCAGCTCTGGCCTTTGTGTTACTGATGTCAGAGGAGGTCCTGGATGAGTTTGACTTGAAGACGTACAACACATCAGCAGCAGGTCATCAGAGACTGGTACCAGTAGTGAGGAACTGCAGGAAGGCCAAGTAAGAACTGTTACATCATTCACAATGCAGACGATTGACACTGATATTTGCATAAAGAGTTTGTAATTATGTGAGAATAATGTGCCATGAACATAACTCAGTTCGGTTTTGAATATAACTGTATTATAAACAGAAGCCTCTATCTTCCCTCAGAATATGATATACACACAATTTTAAAAACTTAATATTATTTGTTCCAAAGGGACAGAAACCATTTTTCTGCATGCTACTATACCACTGGGTGTGCATGTATGAAAGAAAATCCATGGTAAAATACATTAATCTGAATGTGATGTTTTGAACAAGTGGCCTAGTGGTATGCAGAAAATGAATCTACAAATTGAAATTATGTTCTGTTAGTAAACAATAAAATTCTCAAAATGAGTACAACAACCATGTTGTTAATGAAGAGACGGATCCCATGCTCGCAGTTGAAGACAGGTACTTTACTTACACAGCCGGCCGAGGGAACACAAGCATGGAGCAAAATGTTCAATGATTACAATGAGTGGACAATATTTATACAGTTTAAGGTAGATACATTTGCATGTGATGGCTCAGATATGGTAATGGAGAACCCTAAGTTCCGCAGACGGCAGATACCAGGTCGTTAACAGGAGGCGCCATTTGGCCCTGGTCGATGCGGCAACATTCCTTTGTAATTCCAATACACATTCTCAAACACAGTGCCGCAGATTGTCTAAAATGGGGAGAGGTTGCTAGCACATCACCCATGTAGCCCCGACTTCATTTCGGAGTCCCCTATGCTTTCATGTCATTGTTGAAAGGGGGGAAGTCGTCCACACTTCCCCCCTGGCTGTGGCTCCACTTAAAAGGGTGTCCTTGCTGAAGTCTTCATCCGAGGATTTGTTGCAGGATTGATGGTTGTGTAGGTGTGACTGCTTGTCACCCTCCTGTTGTTCATCCATCAGAGCAATTAACAGTCCGGTTTGAGTGACCATGGTCAAAAGTCAGGAATTTAGAAACTGCCAATTCAGTCAGGCCCAACGTTCAAATTTTTGCAGAAATGAAAAATAAAATGGATGCAGCTGCTTTAACGGCAATCGATTGATTGCCTAGCTATAGCTTGTTGTACTTTAAAATTTTAGGCCGTTATATTAAACGTAATTATTTTAATCATTTGTTTGATTTTTACATTATAATTATTTGTTTGATTTTTATATTATTGGTTTTATACAACCTATATTTTTTATAAAACCTATTTTTTATATTTTTATACTCCCCCCTTTTCTTATCTGGGTACCTGAAAACAGGAAACCCAGAGAAAACCATTTTAAAACAATGAGAAATATTGTGGCTAAATTATATGTACTGTATATTTATTACAAGCTCAATAGTTCCTTACAGCCCTTAATCACAAGCTCAAGTATTTCTATAGTTATGCCAGCACTCTACCAACTCAGGTAAATGAATCAAAACAGCCAGACCGCAGTCGTGCTCGACCTGAGATGCCAGAAACACGAGATATAAACCAAGAATTCCCATTCTGCTTAGTTCAAAACCCGAAATAGAAGCACCAGCACAAAACCAAAACACTACAACACTTTGCACAGATCAAACGCAAAGTGCAATCCTAAATTAAAGGGCGTGTAAAGACACTATTGCTAAATTTTATTTAAGGAATTGTGGATGGCCAACAAAACAACCAGTTAACCTAATGATTGGTAGCACAAATTCGTTCCATGAGGAACTATTGGCTAGCCAAACATGATGAAAATAGTGAAACGCCGTAACTACAAAAATTAAACAAAACTACTCGGTTATAGTATTGATGGGTCTGTAAGAAGATTTGCGTAATCTTTTACAACCAACTAGTCGCCGTCAAACAAGTATCACAATTAGCGGGAACAGCTCTTGCTGCCTCCAGGGGAGAGAAGTACCTGTTACATTCACATCACCCTGTTAAACACCCGTTTCCATACCACCCGCGACTGCTACTCATTGTGACGCTAGAACCGATAGACCAAAACCATTTGCGAGTTGTTGCATGTTGATAGCTGTAACTCAAAGTGTCTGCAACTTAAAGTTACTGCCAGTATACCTTGCCACCACAATTCCGTATGTATACTAATCTATAGCCACAGCATGTAGATGCAAATAAACCCCATTCGTAAGATAAACGGTTTTGAGTACGAAATATTCCAAACTTTCTATTTTACGCTTTACGAATTTCCTATGATCTTCGCAAGCACTATACTTTTATCGGGGGATTTATAATATTATTTCATTTATAATATTATTACAGGAAAGATGCCTATTTAGCGCACCACTAAATCATACAGGACTGCCCAGGGTCTATATTATATACTTTTAAGCGTGCCATAGCTTTGTATATATGACAATTATATTTAATAATGTTGTATAATAAAATATGATTATAAATTCACATTTGGTCAGTACAAAACATTGAATTAACAACACAACATAAATGACAATGACGCCATCTACTATCTAGGTGACACTTGCCACCTAGCTTCCCAGGAACCCGTAAGCACAGCGAAAACTGCGAAAACTAGATTACTGAGGCGGCCACCGGTCCAAACACAAAAAGACAAATTAACATAGACCTCACAATAATCCTTTTCAGAATTATGCGCAAGCTTCCCAGGAAGGCTTCAGCCTCTCACCTGAGGTACCGATGCCGTCAAAACAATCAGATTGGCGACAGACACTTTCCTAGGTAGTTTCTTAACTCACCTAGTTTCCCAGGAACCAGAGGTCTCACCTGGGCCTCCCATCGGCCAAACACAAAACCTTGTAAATCCTCAAAGGAAATTCATAAGGCAAACAACCCAGGTAGGCAATAACCTCACCCCGTGGGTCTCCGATGGGACCAAAAACAGAACAGAGAACATTTAATCAATGAAGACAATTTGAACTGACCAAACATGTATCTGCTAGCTATTATATCTAGTTATATCTAATATTACCGTGGATTTTAGATAAAAGACTACTATTAGCCATATAATTAGCCTATACATATAATTATAAATTAAGTCATGACTATGGGTGCCATTTATTGGCCAACACATTACAAAACAACGTAAAAGATAACATAAAGACAGAGCGTGATTCCCGGTAGTTATGTCTACAGTCCCATAACACCTCTATTGACCTTCCTCCCAGAGAAAAACAAAACACTACATAGACTTACGAACAATAAAAGACAAAACACACAAAACCTTGGACTTCCTCAACAAGGTAACTAACCCAGATCCCCTGGGCCTCCGGTGGGTCAATCTCTGAATCAACGCACACAAAAAGCGCGCTTTCCCGGGGACTTGCAGACTGTAGCGTGCCCAGTACATCCCGGGTACCCCAATCAGGCAAAACAGAAAACATAAAACAAAACCTTGGGATCTCCTTTATCCGAAAGGTATTTAACCCAGATCCCCTGGGCCTCCGATGGGGTCGAAACGATAGACAACGTTCACTGAGGACATACAGTTAAAACTGTCAGGACAAGACTATTTAAACGAAACAGCACGGACCAAACGAACAGACAATTTAAACTGACCAGACTATCCGAATGGACAGATTAAACAGGACGAACAAAACATGACTGGTGACGAACTTCAAACAAACATTAAACTTGACAAACTTAAATAATATGGCGACATCTATCACAATATACACATGCAACAAGAAACACAGTCTTTAACTACAATCACGGTACTCCCCTCAACATATTTAACCGGATTCGTACCACTAGGTAGAGTGCTCAAGCTTCTAAAGGTCTATCTCTTGCGATTACGTTAACTATGAGATGGTAACATCAACATACTCACCTCGCTTCACAAGACGGGAGACCAGAAGGAAATTCGAGAACAACTCTACACTGCTCGCAGCGCCAAATTGTTGGTAAACAATAAAATTATCAAAATGAGTACAACAACCATGTTGTTAATGAAGAGACGGATCCCATGCTCGCAGTTGAAGACAGGTACTTCACTTACACAGCCGGCCGTGGGAACACAAGCATGGAGCAAAATGTTCAATGATTACATTGTGTGGTCAATATTTATACAGTTTAAGGTAGATACATTAGCATGTGATGGCTCAGATATGGTAATGGAGAACCCTAAGTTCCACAGACGGCAGCTACCAGGTCGTTAACAGGAGGCGCCATTTGGCCCTGGTCGGATGCGGCAACATTCCTTTGTAATTCCAATACACATTCTCAAACACAGTGCCGCTCTCCAAAACTGTCTCCCAACAGTTCAATAGCTCTAGGTGTAGAGGTAGGAGTTGGGGGGGGGGGTGACAGGGGGTTGCGAGATCACTGCATTTCCTGCACAGCTTGGGCATGCTGTGATAGCACACCCCATCCCTGTTGTTCCCCAGTGTGCTGGTGCTGGGGATGTGGCTCACTCTGCCTACTGCAGAGGGGTGGGGTTTGACCTGGCCCAGCCATTTCCTGGTCCCTGTACAAACTCTGCCCTCTTCTAGGACCCTCCTGGTGTCACATTTGAATTAAACAAACCATGTTACAGCACTGAGGTCCTATACGGCTTCCTTATTGTGCTGCACAGTGACCGGTTTGTTCTCCATCTCAGACGGGGCTCAGTGGTGAAATTACTGAGGGACTCTTATCCTTCCCCTCTCTATAGAGGTTCCAGAACCTCTCCAGGGCATTAGCATTTTAAAGCTAACCTCAAAGATGTCAGTGGGGCCTGGAAACTTCACCTCCAAACAGGTCATGCTGGGCATTTTGGTCTCTGTCTGTGGAGGATGGGTGGGGTGTTGTGCCATCCTTATTGTTCTGTCTACTGGCTCTGTCATGCGAAATCTGATCCGGTTGGTAAATTTGATCTGGCCTGACACAACAATGGGTTCTGAACAGCTGATATAGCGTCTCCATTGAAAAACAAAAAGCTAAAAGGCAAATACATGTTTTACAAAGGGGCATGCCTTGTAAGTGTTAGTGATTAAAGTCTTTGGTAAAATTATAGTGACAAGCAAACGATGGTGGTGAACCTTAAGATTCAACCTGGTGGGTGTACAAATTCCTGAGCCAAATTTCTGGTCCTGAATGCTGGCTTTGGTGTATATTAACACAAACATTAATTGTAAATTCAGCAATCTGACCAGATTTCCTGTGGTCATCTTTATTACGAAAGCCAAGTAGTCCAATATTACAGTGAAAAGAATCATTCTGTTGTAGGGTCCCTAGCAAAACGGCTCTACCGATGTGCACACGCTCATCCTGACATCACCAGTGAGTGTGTGTTTTGAACAGTATAACTGCTTAAGACCGCCCATGTGCACTACAGTACACCAACATTGTAGCGCCAGAAACACGCAAAGGGCAATAAAACTTAAGCAATAGACAAATTCCCAAATTCCTCCCTGTTGGCCTTGTTGCTCCCTGTCGCTTCTCCTCTCCTGCTCCTTCTTGCTGTTCCACCCCTGGCGTGTGGAATGCAATCAGGAAACTCTTGCTCCAGGCCTGCGCTTCGTCTCGGAGGCAAGCGCTTCCTCAACCATCCTGCACAGCACAGTGCATAACTGGCCTACTTCACGCAACGGATCCACAGCCACCCTGTGTGGTACAATGAACCACTGTTTTAGCTTGCTTCACAGCATCTGAAACATCCAACAACAGCGAACAAATTTCATCCAAACCAGAAGTGCAAACTCGGACGACTTATCGTTTCAGAAAGTTCATCAGCAGGATTCCTTCTCCAACAACGGACGGACCGAAAGGACAAACCCCCTTTGGACAAACAAACTGCGGTATTTGCTATCCCCAGATAGCAACTACACATAAGACGGACACACCATGCACTCGTATTGGAAGTTTCACGTTCTGGTTAATTACAGTGTAATATAATTGCAGTATCTGTATTATGTTTAACGTGTATAGTTTGTGTTTAGAACAGTACTGGCTAGCTAGCTACAGCTAATTAGCTTTATACTAGCTATCATTTATTATATCTTCCTAAACAGGAATTTATAATTTAACTTTCATAGCCAAGATCTTTGCATGTGGTCTCCATAACAACTAACACGATATATACATTTTCCTCCAAATCTGCCACACTAACCGTGAAATTTGGATCATTATCAAGCACATTATAAGTGCACGTTACCGACATGTGTACACACCGCCGGGAACGCGCCCATTGCTCCCAACCCATGCATGCACGTACGCGCGCACACACCCACACACACGCATACACAATTTCCGGATGCTACAGTCACACTTGGCTTCTAAAATCCGCTTAGCGGCGCGAATTGTGGGCGGAGATGCAGAGCCCGTTAATTCAGTTAATTCGGGCATGCGCGATTCAAGTGTAGTTTTCATCAGGAGATGGTAACATTAGATAGCAACATAGGCTAGCTATCTTTATGTCGACCGATCAGATCGATATCAATAGGAATCCTATATCTGAACATGGTTATATGCAGCTTCCTTGTTAACATTGTCAACTATTTTAAAATATCAGCCAAACACGATTACTTACTATTTGACTAGCTAGCTGGTTATCAGTGTCTCCTCCATTTTGATATTGCAATTTGACAGTTTGACTTGAACAACAAGAAGCAAATTGACACACTCCTCGGGGTCAAACAGCAGCTCTCTGATTGGCCAGACAGTGGCAGATTCATGTATTTGTGAGGTCAAAGTTCACCACAGTTGAACTCGGGAGCGGAAAACAGAGCCCCGCCCCACGTCAAGAACAGAGCAGAAATCTGCTCCCGGAAGCGTTGACAGTGGACGCCACCTTCCATTGACTTGAATGGAAATCCGTGCGGATATTTCTCGTTGGAAGCCAAGTGTGACCGTACCATTAGATGACAGAAACTGTTTAGTTAGGATTTTCATTGTTGTTTAATAAACATATTTTAATAAACGTTGTGTCTATGTTGATGTCGTAAGAACATGAGCCGAGGTCAAATCAATCTGAACGTAATGCCTTCCACCATTATGAATTAATAGTTGTTGTATCTTTACTTATAGAGTGTCAATAATTATAGTCCATAACTACGAAAATTGAGACCGATTAATTAAAATGAGACTGATTTCAACATAAGTCTACAAGGGGTAAAATCTTGGTACGCTTACGTTTATTTAGAATATTAATATTATTTTTTGTCTCTGTGTTAGAATCCGGCGCATTGTCCTTATATCATCTAGCATCCCTTTTGAGGATATAGATAATATTAATTGTTCTATACATAACTGGTTCCATGTGTGAGGAATAGAATAATAAATTCCTGCATAACTGGTGCCACACATTAGGCTTAAAAAATCCCTACACTGTCCATTGAAAATACATCATGATGCAGTGGTGTTTGCTAGCAAGCATTTTTAATAGCTTTACATTTGTCTGAAACAAACATTATTTCTGTCTGCCTTTCCAATGGGCTTTTTAACGTTTTTTGTCTTGACAATGAAAGACGGATACCGTTTTCCATCATTATCAGCTACTGGTTATCTTCACATGTGTATTTAAGGTATCTGTATGTGCTGTAGGTTTGATCTTTGAAAAATGAAAGCTAGTGATAATGCAGGCCAGGCAACACTGTCAGACACAACTTCTTAACTTGTCACACAGTCGTATTAGATGTCATTTTCAGTGTAGTGACCATCATCTTCAATAAATCCTCATTAATAGTAAAAATCTCAAAACTGCACAAAAATTATTTAACTCCACTCTCTTCATGAGGTAGTGTAAATCCCTCTGAGGTATGGTCTTGGTATGGCTCCCCTGTAGTTTGCACCCTGCCTGAATGACCAGATTTTGTTCAGTAAAATTAGTTGCCAAGGTCTGACATTTCCATGTTTTTTTTAATCAAGATACCATTTAAATTTAGTGCAGATATTAGGTTGTTGTTCCAATTTTAAAAAGTAATTACAATCTGTTCACCTTCTTCCAGCCATTTATAGCTCATCCTTATGAAACTCCTTTGGCTTTATAGATGTACTGGTGACTCACCTTGCCTTTCAAATGAGCTAATTTAGTTAAGTTTTCTTCTGGTTTACGTACATTGTATGTACTTCAAAATGCAATAATATTTATTATCAATTCATTTTCCTCCCTTTTTTTAGAACCTGGTTTCATTGCTCGGGTTTTGTATCTAAAATTTTAGAAGGTCCCTGTTAAGATCATATAATGTTTCTTGCTTTGCTTTATCCAGACAGAATTAATACATGCTATAATTTGATATCTAGTAGGCTCAAGTCCAAACAAAGAGGTATTATGTTTCCAGTAAGAGTGTCTTCTGTTTGGATGAACATTATAAGTACTAAAGCTGTTACAATAGTGTTCTGGTCCAACAGTGGTGTTGGAACAACCTCTACTTTTACAATGTTAGGGTGTAATGAATGTGATATAAACCATCGGTTGATCCTAGATTTAGATGGGCCAGTTTTATTACTCCAAGTAACCATTTGATCAGGGTTCCTGACTCTTAAAATGCTGGTTGGGTCAAACATTGACATCATATTGGTGAAGGAGGTGTGATTACAGTTTCGTTGGGGCCTGTAAGGTCATAAATCCATGTAATTTAGGGTTGGTTTAAAATCCTCACCTAATTAAATGTTCAGATTAGGATTGATTTCTCAAAATTCATTATGAATAGCATCTAGGAAATAATTATTTCTCGGTTTTTGGCTGTTAACCATAAATATTCCCAGATATATAAATAAATAATAATTCCAAAACTGCCCATCTGTAATAACTGCTAAGTCATAATGACCTGCAGGGTTGAGATGATATATATATATATATATTTATTTTTTTTTTTCAAATAATAAATTTTGATAATAATATTTTGTAATGTTAGATTTACCGAGTCCCTTTAAAGCACTTCGGCTTGTTTGGATACAATGTTTTACGAGGGTTGACATTGTTTTATGAACGAGAGAGTTGTTTGACTCTGTGACCCGGAGAGTGATAAGTGAGTGAGTTGGATCTACGCTATTTCCAGTGAGGTTTGTGCGCGCAGCTCAGCGGCGTCTGGTTCATCCTGGAAGCGGATCTCACAAAACTTGTCCACTCCACCCAAATATTGTTCCCCCCCCCCCGGTTTTATTTTCCTTGTTCATCCTTAACCAACAAAATTGTGCGACAAGGTAACGCTCAGCAGAACAAACCGATTGCTGGGGGCAGCGAACTGTTGCCTTCGCAATTCCAAGACCGGGCTGTCCGTCCCCGGTGACAAGAGCGAGCTGGCCGCGGAATGAGAAGCTCCGGCGTTGACTACAAGCGGCGGAGGCAACGTCAGTCCTCTTTTCTTTCTTATTGTATTTAAACAAGCGGAGTGTATCAGCCACACACCACTAAACTCAGCAACCTTACACCTAGCATTGACGAATTTAAAGGCAACCAGAGTAAGGTCATGCATGCAGTATCAGCCCAGGGAGGCCGTGACACTATCAAGCTAGGAATATGTATCCTGTTTTACCACAAATGTTTCAGAATCCACATCAATTGTAAGCTATTTTTCCATCATCATTTCCGATTGGAATGCCGGGCTTCTTTCTTTTGAAGAGGAAAAGTTTGTTGGAGCTCTCAGTTCAGCAGGCTCCACTCGGACATTGTAGGCGATCACTCCAGTAGTAGTGGAGTGCGCGAACTTGACTACTTGGTGGAAGTCTCTCGTCAAATGGATTACAACACAACTAGTAGGCTAAATACTTGGCTACAGTATTGATTTGATTACATGAAGAATTTAAATATGATTAATCAAACCTACTTTACTGCTGTCTCATATGACCGTCTATGATTGAGTTTACTTTGTAAAGGTACCAAAGTCAGACATGACGGCGCCATTTTGAGTCCCTATAGATTCACAATTCTAACTCTGTGGTAACCCCTCATCACTCAATGTGGGACACTTGATTATGAAGCGAGACCTGTACACAAAGTGTATGAACTCAAATCAAGGTTTTTACTAAAACCTGACATCGCCAACCGCCAAGTTGATTGGCAATTTGGCTCAAACAAGCAGTGGAGCTTGCTTCTCCTGCCACAATAAGAGACTCAACAGAGAAGCTTTTCTGCCAGAGATTGAGAGGGAGGCTCTGTACCAGCTACCAAGCAAACTTATTCTATTGGCAAGGTACTAGCTCGGCTACCCACAAGGTATATGTTGAATATTCTGTTCTATTTTACACCAAATTGGTGACTTTGACAGATGAAACTTTAATTTGGATACCATTAGTGGCTTGTGAAGTTGAGCGATACAAACCGCGCACAGCAATAAGCTGACGGTACCGCTGCAACGCAGCGCTTCATTATTATATCCTCACAATAGTTTTGCCGTGAATGTGTCGCAGGGATAACAGCGCTCTCTAATGGACTCATTTAGTAACTGCAGCAGAGCTTAGAGAGGAGCCAAAGCATTTAGATACAGCAAAACTGTTCTGAATAAGGGCCCCAATGGATCCAGCTTTGTGTGTTATTTCATTTCTGGATTTATGCAACCGTTTAATGCTACTGCTGTGTTGGCTTCCTTGTAAAACTGAGTATTATTGTTGTAGAGGTTCATTATTTTCAGTTACACCAAAGACAAGAAAACAAAAGATGGGGAAATGATGCACAGCCAAAATATTTACTTGCGTGTAACCCTAATCACAAAAGTTTGATGATTCAGACCTTGTGTAAAATTATATTTGAAATGGTATAGAGTTACACAGAATTTTCTGGCACACAGCATAAGGTTGTATATTTGTGAACTGGGTAATTCAGTGGTACAGTGCCACAGAATGAATTTATGCTCGATATACAACATTGACAGTGAGCATTTAATCATACTCTAAAATGTGGGTATTCATACAGACGATACTGAAGCATATTATAAGAGTTTGAGGGTAAGTAGTCTGTGATACCTTTGGATGCTGAGCACATTGACCCAGAACCTGGTAAATGCTGGACTGTGATGCCAGTACAGGAGCAGGAGACGTCAGAGCCAGTTGAAAGTGAGAAAGTGAACACAGAATTTGGAAATACTTTGGTTTCACACCAGTTTATCATGATCATTCCTACAACTCGTAGCACAACTAAATACAAAAATAAGGACA
The DNA here is from genome assembly GCA_019788955.1 of Albula glossodonta. Lineage (NCBI taxonomy): Eukaryota > Metazoa > Chordata > Actinopteri > Albuliformes > Albulidae > Albula > Albula glossodonta. The sequence continues at coordinate 140,305 of JAFBMS010000283.1, forward strand.
ACAATAAAATTGAAAATGAGCTTCTCTAGCTGTTGCAACTTTGGTTGTAAATCAGTGCATTATTCATTTTTCAAAGAAAAATATATGAACATGGTCTAAGATGCATAAAGTACAATAAAATAATTTGTTTATTTTTATTGTTTCCTTAATCAGATAATTGTGTTCAGGCCAAGTAACTTGATCAGAAGCACCTGTATATTTTCTGAAATGCAGACCTGATTATCAACAAGCTCTGAAACTGTCTGATGCCTGAAAACAGGGAAAGCAGACTGTAGTAGCATAGAATATTGATTGCTTTTTGATTCTGTTATTTTTTCTTTCATTTTTTTCACAGAATGGCAGTTAAGTTTCAGAAAGTAAATATTGTGTTTGTTATCTGAGCACTTTCATTGTGTTTAACATTAAAAAATAATTTTAGTTTCCTGCTGATGGCTCAGTGATGTGCACTGTTTTGACATTGGTGTTCCTACGTTGGAGTTTTTTGGTAAAATTCATGAAACCAATAATTATCAAAAAGTTTGGTCACAGGTCATTGAGAAATGATCACCATCAGAACAGACACACTGCACTGCTGATCAGATGTGAACTAAAAACCCCCTTGCCTTCCTGTGAATACTCCTGTGAACCTTTAGCTGTGTGATAATGTTTGCTTTTTTACTCTCATTGGAAGGAAATACAAACTTCTCACAACTTGTCAATCTAACTCTCTATTCAGTCTAAAGGCTGGAATTTGCTTTAATAATGATATACAGAATAAAAGGATGTGATAACTCCATCCTTAGCCCTGCTGTCCACACTTGGCTCAGGGGCATGAGTGAGGCTTAAAGCCCAGAGTTAGCCTGAAAAAGTCTGTGGAAAAGGTAACTGGGCCATTAGCCCCAAATTCTGACAGAACTGAATAGAGGAAAAGGGGCTATTTGGGTCAGAACCACAGCTGTAGAACTGTCAGACTTGAGCAGGACATCTTATTCTCAGGTGTAAAGTGCTGCAGTTGGAGAGTGTAGCACAGACATCTTCCTCAGAGCATTGTAGATCTTACAATCCTCATTATCACTCTTTATCAGTGAGCACTATCAATACTACATTTAAAATATTAAGTGTTAAATATTAACACATCACCTCTTTCTTTCAGACTCAGCAGCTGTGGTCTTACAGAGGAGACCTGTGAAATTGTGGCCTCAGCTCTCCAGTCATCAAACTCACCCATGAGAGAGCTGGACCTCAGCTACAATAACCTGGGAGATTCAGGAGTGAAGCTGCTCTGTGCTGGACTGAAGAGTCCAAACTGTAAACTACAGACACTGGGGTGAGTAGTGCTGTGTACTTTGTGACTTTGAGTAAATAGTTAGTGATTATGGCTCCATACAGAGAAACGTTAAACAGCTCCTTCTCTCAATCAAACTTCTCTTCTCTCCAGCCTTCCTTCCTTTGTCCACATTGGTCCCATCCCTCTCTTCTTACTCCTCTGTCACAGCAAAGTAAAGCAGAATTGGGTAATTCAGTGGTACAGTGCCACAGAATGAATTTATACTAGATATATGACATTGACAGTGAGAGTTTAATCATACTTCAAAATGTGGGTATTTATACAGACTATACTGAAGTATCAAAGGCTTTCCAGGTACTGGGAAAAATCACTCAATTCCAAAGAATTACTGAGCACTTTCCATCCAGCATATTATGAGAGTTTGAGGATAAGGAGACTTTGATACCTTTGGATGGTGAGCACATTGACCCAGAACCTGGTAAATGCTGGACTGTGATGCCAGTACAGGAGCAGGAGACGTCAGGGCCCGTTGAAAGTGAAAAAGTGAACACAGAATTTGGAAACACTTTGGTTTCACACCAGTTTATCAGTATCATTGATACAACTCGTAGCACAACTAAATACTAAAATCAGGACCACAATAAAATTGAAAATGAGCTTTTGTAGCCGTTGTAACTTTGAGAAATGAATAATGCACTGATTTACAAGAGCCAAAGAAAAAATATGAGCATGTTATAAGATGCATGAAGTGCAATAAAATAATTTTGTTTCCTGAATCAAACTGATAACTCCATCCTTAGCCCTGCTTTCCACACTTGGCTCAGGGGCATGAGTAGGGCCATGAGTGAGGCTTAAAGCCCAGAGGTAGCCTGAAAAAGACTGTGGAAAAGGTAACTGGGCCATGAACCCTAATCCTGACAGAACTGAAGAGAGGAAAAGGGGCTATTTGGGTCAGAAGCACAGCTGTAGAACTGTCAGACTTGAGCAGGACATCTTATTCTCAGGTGTAAAGTGCTGCAGTTGGAGAGTGTAGCACAGACATCTTCCTCAGAGCATTGTAGATCTTACAATCCTCATTATCACTCTTTATCAGTGAGCACTATCAATACTACATTTAAAATATTAAGTGTTTAATATTAACACATCACCTCTTTCTTTCAGACTCAGCAGCTGTGGTCTTACAGAGGAGTCCTGTGAAATTGTGGCCTCAGCTCTCCAGTCATCAAACTCACCCCTGAGAGAGCTGGACCTCAGCTACAATAACCTGGGAGATTCAGGAGTGAAGCTGCTCTGTGCTGGACTGAAGAGTCCAAACTGTAAACTACAGACACTGGGGTGAGTAGTGCTGTGTACTTTGTGACTTTCAGTAAATAGTTAGTGATTATGGCTCCATACAGAGAAACCTTAAACAGCTCCTTCTCTCAATCAAACTTGTCCTCTCTCTTCCTTCCTTTGTCCAAATTGGTCCCATCCCTCTCTTCTTACTCCTCTATCACAGCAAAGTAAAGCAGGATAAAACCCCATGAGTCTTAGGGTTGCCAGCTGTGTGGTTCCTGACCAGAATTATCTTGTGTTGAAGTTCAGTGTGAAAGTGGGATTATGTGTGTGTTCTATCCACAGACGAGTGTTGAGACAACAATATGCATTTTTTGGTTATTTATCCTTTTTTTTATGGTCCCTTGCCATGCACCCAGACACGGCCTGAGAGGGACAAATGGACTCCACCCCCTTGTAAAAACCCCTGAATCAGTGACCAAAGAGGCAACAGGCTTTTCAAGCATGGCAAGGAGCAGAGCTTTACTCAGAAACTAAAACGAAACACTTATGACAGCCAAGATGGATGTACATTTGGGGTTACCAGTTAAAAGCAGAATTGGGCGTGGTACGACCCTCTTTGTTGTTTGTAAGCCCTAAGATGCCCCCAAATGTAGAATCCTTTGATAAACATGCCCAACCACAGGGGGCTATCACCTGTCTCTCTCCCTCAGGCTCCTTCCTCTTCTGGAGCACGTGTGTGTGTGTGTGTGCGCGCGCGTGCGAGTAAGCAGGTTTAGTTAAACTATCTTGGAGTTTCTCGTTAGAACACCTGCAGAGCCTGCAGCATGTAGGTAGGAGATAGTTTGTCGGACGTGGTGTGCCCTTTTCTTGGTGATTGCATCAGCACTGAGGCTCTAATAATTTGCAGAGCTTTACATGGGGAGAGGGAGATTAGACCCTGATTAGATAGCTATTCTATCATTCCCTGATGAGTATCTTTGTGAATTTTCCCATTTTCTGAGCAATCAATAATTAATTTGAACAACAATCTCCAGGCTCATATTTCAAATATTGTCTCTCCACAGGGAGTATTTCAAAATTTGGATATTTTCTTTTACATTTTTCAAAGAAGTATTTGTGAATGTTTGTGTAATTTGTGCAGTATAGGAGGATGTGTAGCTCTGTCCCAGCCTCACCTGTCTCACAGTGATCACATATCCTCTCCTCTTTGGGGCGCCAGGTTTGCTTGTGTCTGCCTGTTTCAATGGCCAGGCTGTGATCACTTAGTCTGTATTTGGTTTGGATCTGTCTCTGCTTCATATCTCTGACAGTGGAGAGATATTCTGCCAGTTTGTAATTTCTGCTCAACATAGTTTAGCAATTTAATTTGTATTGCGGTTTTCTTATGTTCCAAATAAGAATGTTTTATTTGATTTATTAATTGGCTGATTTTAATTGAAGCAGTGCTGGTCTGAAACATGTCATAGTTAGTATTGTTAGTTATTTGGTTTGTTAGTTTAATTGCCAGCTGACTGAGAGGACTTCTATTGGGGCTTTGCTCTTGGGATAGGAAGTCCTTATATTGGAGGGACTTTGGTTCGCTTGTTTTTAGATGAATCCAGAATTTTAATGCTCTTTTCTGAATGTTAATTATCAATGGGTAATGGCTTAATTCTGCCCTGCATGCAGTGTTTGGTGTGTTTCGGTGGACTTGGAGTATATTTTTGTAAAATTCAGCATGCAGGATTTCCACTGGGTTTTTGTCTCATTGTGAGTAGTCTGGATGGCTAAGTGGACCCCATACCTCACAGCAAAATATACAGCACAATTGGCTGTAAGATGCTGTCAATTATTTTCAACCAGACTTTTATCGGTAATTTAATATTGTAAAATGTTCTTTTTATGGCATAGAATGCTCTTTTGGCTTTGTCTTTTAGTGCATTCACTGCTAAGTTAAAGCTCCCCGATGCATTGATTTTCAGACCAAGGTATGTGTAATTTGCGGTGTGTTCCAATACTTTGTTGCAGAAGGTGAAACTCTATCTGCTTTTCTGAGACCTGGCCTTTTTCTAGAATATCATTATTTTGGTCTTTTTTAAGTTTGCTGCCAGGGCCCAGGACTGGCAGAATTTTTCTAAGATGGCCAGGTTCTGTGTAGCCCTTGTTTTGTGGGCGACAGCAGAACCAGGTCATCTGCATATAATAAAAATGTAATTTCTGTGTCATATAGAGTAAGTCCAGGAACTGCAGAATGTTCCAACATTGTGGCCAGTTCATGAATGTAAATGTTAAGTAATGTTGGACTCAAGCTGCAACCCTGTCTCACCCCATGACCCTGAGTGAAGAATTCTGTTCTTTGATTGTCAATTTTCACTGCAAATTAAATACATTGATTTAATGATGTCATATATTTTACCCCCAATACCACTTTGAAGTATTTTATATTTTAATCCCTGGTTCCAAATAGAATCAAATGCTTTTTTAAAGTCAATAAAGCATGCAAAGATGTTTCCTTTGTTAATTTGGTGAACATGTTTATCTGTGAGGGTGTATAGGGTGTAAATATGATCTGTTGTGCGATGTTTTGGGAGGAATCCAATTTGATTCTTACTCAAGACACTGTGCTTGGTAAGGAAGTTTATAATTCTTGAATTAAGGATGCTACAAAATAACTTCCCCAGATTACTGCTTACACAGATGCCTCTGTAATTATTGGGGACTAATTTGTCTCCACTCTTATTAATTGGGGATATAAGCCCTTGGTTCCAGGTGTCAGGGAAGCAGCCCTTAGGGTCTCTTGTATTAACTGGTTACTATATTTCAGCATCTCATTATTTATGTTGTCAAAACAGTCTTGGTTTTAGTGTTCTGAGATGCTCAGTTAATTCCTGCATTGTTACCAAACTTAGCCATTTTTTTAAAGTTAATGCAGGTTTTTGTGCCGAACTGAAATTATTTCACATTTCCCAGAATTAGTTTTGATCATTTGATTTTTCAATGTCTATGAGAGTTTTGTTAATGTGGTTTTCTTTTTTCTGTTTCAGAGTATTTTTGTATTGTTTCACAGTACTCCAAGCGTAAATCTGTGGTTTGGGGCTGGTGATGTTTTTTGATTAGACAGTTTCCGTAACTTTTTCCGAATTAAGTTACATTCATCATCAAACCATTTGTCTTTCTACTTGTTGTTTGTTGTTACAATTCTATTGTAGTTTCAGGTTTGATATTTTGGTTGCTTTATGAAATATGTCCTCAATATGTTTAACAGCCAGATTTAGGCCTAATTTGATAGATTCATACTGTGTGTTAATAAAGGTATTAGTAAGGTTAGTAATTTCAGGTGAGTTAAGAACTTTGCCGAATTCTTCTACACTGTTTGGAGCCCATCTGTATGTGTGTTTTAGATCGTACAGCTTACTGGGCTGCGTCTGTATGTTGTCTGGCTCATTTGTTCTGTTTATATACAGTGCTGTGAAAAAGTATTTGCCCCCTTACAGATTCCTTCTGTTTTTGCTTTTTTGTCACACTTAAATATTTCAGATCATCAAACAAATTTTAATATCAGACAAAGATAACCTGAGTAAATACAAAATGCAGCTTTTAAATGATGATTTCATTTATTAAGGGAAGAAACTATCCAAACCAACCTGGCCCCATGTGAAAAAGTAATTGCCCCCTAAACCTAATAACTGATTGCACCACCCTTGCCAGCAACAACTGCAGTCATGCGTCTGTGATAACTGGCAATGAGTCTTTCACATAGCTGTGGAGTAATTTTGGCCCACTCTTCTTTGCAGAATTGTTTTAATTCAGCCACGTTGGAGGGTTTTTGAGCATGAACGGCCCGTTTAAGGTCATGCCACAGCATCTCAATCGGATTTAAGTCCGGACTTTGACTAGGCCACTCCAAAACCTTCAATCTGTTTTTTTAGCCATTCAGAGGTGGACTTGCTGGTGTGCTTTGGATCATTATCCTGCTGCATAACCCAAGCTCGCTTGAGGTCGGGAACTGATGGCTGGACATTGTCCTTCAGGATTTCCTGGTAGAGAGCAGAATTCATGGTTCCATCAATTACGGCAAGTTGTTCAGGTCCTGAAGCAGCAAAGCAGCCCCAGACCATCACACTACCACCACAATGTTTGACTGTTGGTATGATGTTCTTTTTCTGAAAGTGTTTTGTGTTAGTTTTACACCACATATAACGGGACGCACACCTTCCAAAAAGTTCCACTTTTGTCTCATCAGTCCACAGAATATTTTCCCAAAAGTCTTGGGGACCATGAAGGTGTTTTCTGGCAAATTTGAGACGGGCCTTTGTGTTCTTTTTGGTCAGCAGTGGTTTTTGCCTTGGAACTCCCCCATGGATGCCATTTTTGCCCAGTCTCTTTCTTATTGCTGAATCATGAACACTGACCTTAACTGAGGCAAGTGAGTCCTGCAGTGCTTTAGATGTTGTTCTGGGTTCTTTTGTGACCTCCTGGATGAGTCGTAGATGCGCTCTTGGAGTAATTTTGGTAGGCCGGCCACTCCTGGGAAGGTTCACCACTGTTCCATGTTTTCTCCATTTGTGGATAATGGCTCTCACTGTGGTTCGCTGGAGTCCCAAAGCCTTAGAAATGGCTTTGTAACCCTTTCCAGACTGATAGATGTCAATGACTTTGTTTCTCATCTGTTCTTGAATTTCTTTAGATTGGGGCATGATGTGTTGCTTTCATGATTTAACAAGGGGGGGGGGGGGGGGGGTCAATTACTTTTTCACATGGGGCCAGGTTGGTTTGGATAGCTTTTTTCCCTTAATAAATGAAATCATCATTTAAAAACTGCATTTTGTATTTACTCAAGTTATCTTTGTCTGATATTAAAATTTGTTTGATGAAACATTTAAGTGTGACAAAAAAGCAAAAACAGAAGAAATCTGAAAGGGGGCAAATACGTTTTCACAGCACCGTATACAATGATTTGACTGTGGTCTGATAGGGAGGTTTGTTGCCTGACAGTGAATGCATTTATGGAGGAGGGGTCCACATCTGTAATGGCATAATCTACCACACTGTTCCCAAGAGCTGAGCTGTAAGTGAACCTTCCAAAGGAGTCCCCTCTGATCCTGCCATGAATGATAAACAGACCCAAGGTTTGACAGAGATACACTACCTGTCTACCATATTTATTAATTACATTGTCGTGGCTGTTTGTGGTTTCTGTGATTGGAGTGTGGTACATAGGAGATTGGCCAAAGATGTGTTTGTTTCCTTCAGTGGTGAGGAAGTCAGGGAGAGTACCTGTCCTGGAGTTTAGGTCTCCACTGAGCAGCACACTTCCCTGGGCCTGGAAGTGGCAGATGTCTGTGTGCAGATCATTAAAAATGGATGCACTGAAATAGGGAGAATCCAATGGGGGGGTGTATATTGCACATAGGTACTTATCTTTTTCAGATGGAAAGATTTTTTTTATTTAATTTTAACCAAAGGTAAGTGTCACCTGTTTTTACTGGGTCAATTAATGTATTTATTTTTTCCTTGTACCACACAATAATTCCTCCAGAATCTCTGCCATGATTTATATGCATATGTTTAAGAGAAGGTAGAATTATCTCTCTAAAGTTGGGTGGGCATTCTGTGGACACATCGGCACAACACCAGGTTTCACTGAGTAGCACAATATCAACATTTTCTGAACTATTTACAAATTCAGGATCTGTGCTCTTCAGATCAAGTGATGAGGACCACAGACCCTGGATGTTCCAGCTACAGATTTTTAGAGTCAAAATGTAAATATAAATGTATGGAAAAATTAAATAAACTACAAATATGAAACCATATATCTAATTGATTTACAAAGGATTTGCTTATGATTGAACATGTACATTGTATACTGTTAATTATAATAATTATTATATATATTTTTTTTTACTCACTCCCCTAGGTAATTAATTTGTTGCAGATCAAACCCAGCAGGCAGCAGATCTCTCTCATGTCAGAGCCAGCAGGGCTCTGAGTGGCTGCAGCATAGCTGAGTCCAGGCTGTGTGTGCTGGGCTGCAGCATAGCTGAGTCCAGGCTGTGTGTGCTGGGCTGCAGCATAGCTGAGTCCAGGCTGTGTGTGCTGGGCTGCAGCATAGCTGAGTCCAGGCTGTGTGTGCTGGGCTGCAGCATAGCTGAGTCCAGGCTGTGTGTGCTGGGCTGCAGCATAGCTGAGTCCAGGCCGTGTGTGCTGGGCTGCAGCATAGCTGAGTCCAGGCTGTGTGTGTTGGGCTGCAGTGCTGAGTGGGGTGGTGGCAGCGTGTGCTCCTGTCTGAGCTGGTGGAGCTCCTCTTTCAGCTGCTCTGTCTGGCCTTGCTCTGTAGCGCTGGTCCTGCTGCTCTCCCTGAATTGCGTAAACTCCAGCTCCATCAGGGACAGGCTCTCTCTCAGCTGCAGCAGGCCGTGTGTGGGTCTGGGGGAGCAGGAGGGCTGGGGGGAGTCAGTACTCTGCTGGCTGGACCTGTGTCTGGGGTGCTGGGGACCAACAGGCTTGGAAGATCATATGTTACCGTTTTATCTGGAGGAACTGTGATTCTAACCTTTTAATTTGGGGAATATTTTTTCAAAATCAAAAAATTTCTTCATTCCCTTGTATTAGGACAGTACCATTGTGATATTCCATTCCATTTTATATCAATGGAAGTTTTCTTTGTCACAACAGAGCATTAGCAAAGCAACCGTTACTCTTACTTTTACTCTTCTGTACTGTTAAGATAATATGTGATGCAGCCCACATCATTACAAATGCTGAATCTAAGTGGCCAGGCTCTGTCCATGACTCAGCTTAAATTTTTACAAAAATGACACTTTACCCCCATATGATTATAGGGCAGTTTGATGGTGTCCTACTTGGGGACAGAGAGTTCCCCTACCTGCCCACTCTGATGACCTCTTACCCTGACCCTGAGCCGTCTCTATATGTGACCATATTGTCTTTGTTATCCAGTCAACTCCAGACTGGAAATGCAGTAAAAATACAATAAAAAAATAAACAGTAACATTATTGAGATTAACTCTAAATGCATAGATGTGAGAAACATTGTAGTTTATTAATGTTCCTATTACTCCAAAATCATACATTTATTTAATAAATAAACAAATTCATCAAAAAGAAGGATTCATAATTATTGGGTCTTATACTGTTTGACAAGGTTAAGGCACATTTGGATGGATTTTGGACCATTCCTCTATGCAGATCCTTACAAGATCCTTCACATTCTTGGGTTTGTGCTTATCACCTGCCCTCTTCAGTTTAGCCCACAGATTTTCCATCGGATTGAGGTCTGGTGACTGAGATTTTGTTGTTCCAGAAATGGGATGAATTTCATTCCTGGATTAAATTTTGTGGATTTTATTTATGATAATCTTTAGGGGTGCCATTAATTGTGAAACTTTGATCTGGAGGAAATTGTTATTTAATTAAATTAATGAATGATTTTGGTTGGCTCAATTGAAACATTAATACACTACAGTATTTGTTGCATGTTGGCATTTTGAGTTTATCTCTATAATGTTGTTATTTATTTTTTGTTGTATTTTTACCACATTTTCAGTCAGTTTTCCTGTGTGTGTTGTGCACATGAGGATAAATGTAGGAGTAAGAGCTGGGATAGTAAGAGAGGGAACAATGGGTTCTTCCTAGTTATATAACTTTCATTGCCCATTGCATGTTTCTGGGGTTACAGAATTTGCTGACTGTAACTGAGGATGTCAGGCTGGGGCGGTGCTATAAACATCACTGGTGTTTCCTGTGGAGTGTGTGGAAATGTAGTTCCATTGTCCCTACACCCCCCTTTGGTCTCAGGATGCGGCTTAAGCCAGTATTCCTTTAGAGCACAAAAGTCATTCAACATTCCACAGGTCCTCAAGTTCATTTGACAGGTTATGACAGTTTGGCAAATCAGGGCAGTTCATACACAGCTGTAGACATCTGGGCAGTTATGTGTAACATTTAACCAATCATGAATAACATATCAAAAGAGAACACTACTAACAGTTAAGGACTGACTATTAAGGTACACTCATATCTACTGACAAACTCAATCAATAAAATATAATGGAAAATAAGAAAACAGTAGCACCTGGGAGGTTTATGCTTAAAGTGGTCAGGAGTGTTAGTGAGGTAGAGTATGAGTTGTCAGTGATCCAGTCATGAGAAGTCTGAGGGGGGTGTCCTATGGATCAGATGAACTTTTGGCTACAGCTTTAGGTCTGGTCTGGCCCAGAATGGACTGGACTGTTTAGTCCCTTCAGACAGGAGCTGCTGTGGAAGGGTGATTCCTGGCTGTTACCCCCAGGTACCCTTGTGCTGTTCTGACAGAGACTGTTTATCCTGGTGACTGTATCAAGAAATGGAAATACAGACATAATGATCTCATTTCTATAGGTCATCCTAGTGTTTGTGATATCCTAACCAGGAGATATATGTTAACAGTCTTACATTAGTGGTACTTCCTGAAGTCCAGCTAATTACTGACATACATGACACTGGGTCAGTGAGCAGCTACTCACAATGAGGAGGTGTTGTGAAAAATGTAAGAATGGGGCAGCACTCTAGGGATGTGCCCAATGCACCTGCAAAGATCATCCTGTAGCTGTGGTTGCCTGATTGGGCTGGGTTTAACAGTCTACAGTAACTGACTAAATTACCATTAAGGTGGAGTTGAACAAAGAGAGAAGAGAGTGATGGAGGAGGAGAGGTACTCTGTTTGCAGGTTTCCTTTTCCTGATGAGCATATGGGAACTTATGTTCCTTTCTAAGCAGTGCAGCTACTGTCAAACTATTCTGAGCTTCCTTCCCCATCTGTGTCTGTACCTGTGGGTCTACTTGAATTATCTTCTCTCCAATTTTTGCTGTCAACTACAACTGGAGTAAAATTTTTGGCCAAAAGGTTTTCTTCATGTTTTTTTGGGGCTCTAAGGTTCTGAGGGAGTGACTTGGCACTTGCTCTGGACCTTCTGGTCAACCTCAGTTTTTTCATTTGTGGCACGATACACAGGGTGTCCCAAATGGTCTGGGCTCCTCTTTTTATATTATGCATTGATTGTTTATCTCTTGAGGACAAAACAACATGAATATGAATACAAGGGTGGAAGTTGTGTAAGAAGAGAGATTTGAAAGTTTGACTCTCTTCTACACCTGGCCTGTATTTAGACATGCTGTAGCTACATACATTATTTTTTTTGCAATTGACCATGATGAAGCTCTCCTGCATCATGTCCACTCCATGCTGTGGAAGACGTTTTGTTTAGTTTCCAGTCTTGCCTGCGTTAATGGTTTGTGGTTGCAATCTTTTACGATGTTGTGTGTTTTTGTAAAATGAGGCCAGACTTTCTACTGTTTCTGTGGCATAGTGAATGCACTTCATGGTGAACAAACAAGCTGAAGGCATTTTCCTCCTCTGGCATGTAGTTGCATAGGTCAGTGTGATGGTAAGCCAGTCAGATATAACCTTAAATTTTCACAAAACTAATGGTGATTGGCATGCAGATTGTTATGATGGATGTTATTTCTTAGATAAAAATTACAGTACAGAAATTTGGCACTGAATTTTTTTACATATCCCATTAGTATAGGCAATAAAATCAATGGCTGTTCTGTTCTGAAGAGTTGTGTTTTCCCCTCTAAATTATAAAAAGTGTTGATGGTGTCAATATTGTCTCAAACTGTTCAACAGTATCAGTAAGGTATCAATAAGATCTTAATGATACCCATCCCCAGTGAGAGGTAACTGTAGTGAAACACAGTTTGTGTTCCCTGTGTGGAGGGGGATAAATCATACGATTGTCAGAAGATTCGTGCTGAGATCTTCTGGTCCCCCCTTTGGAAGGGTGCAGGATTAAAGACCTGAATAGACTGAAAGGTTTTGATTAGAGGAAGTAGAAGAATGATGCTCAGAGCAGCCTGAGTCACAAGTAGACCCCCCTTTCCCCTTTTCACTGTGTGAAGAGTGAGATATCAGCACATAGTCTGATGTGGTTTCCACTGAAACACTGCTTAGTGAAGTAGAGTGGGACCTGAGGTCGGCTAACCGGATATTGGACCCAGATCAGAATGCAAAGTGTTTCTGTGCACCTGGTTATATGTGGCTCCTTGCAGAATTGAGGTGAGTGAGGATGAGACGTTAACCACTGAAATAAAAGAAGGGGCGTCATGTGACTGCATTACTGCAGAGCGTTCACTTTTAAGAGAAAAAATAAAAGGAAAAAATCCTCTCTGTAGGAGCAGAGATCTGATTTGGCAGAGTGCAAATCATCTAAATACTGCAGAGCTTTTTTGCTAAAGGTTTGTAGATCTTGGAGGATGTTTGTTTTGAGCTGTCAGGTTTACAATCTCACTCCCTAGTTACTCATTTGCAAAGGAGGGCAAGGCTGGCTTGCCTTGAGAGAGCCAAGACAGATCATGACTGTGTATAATTCAGTTCAAATCAGGTTAAGGGCAATTTACTAAAATTTCAGAGGTACTGAAGATGTTGGTATGCCAATAAAATGACCAAATGGACAATTATTTTCATGATTCAGAGATAATAATTGGGCAGTCTGTAGTCTAGTGGCTAAGTTGCATGATTGGGGTCCCCAAGGTTGGTGGCTCAAGCCCCAGCTTAACCACAGCAAGAACACCATTGCTGTTGGACCCTTGAGCAAGTCCCTTAACCCCACATTGCTCCCAGGGGGGATTAACCCTTGGTTAGCCTAATCAATTGTAAGTCACTTTGGATAAATAGCATCTGCTAAATGACTGTTCATAATTAATTAAAGCTGTCTCTTATATTGATTTGAATGATTAAGGGTGATTAATAATACCAATAATGAAGTTCAAAGCTGCTTAGATAGGGGCCCCATTATCTGTTTTCTCAGGAGCCTCACTCCCTCCTTCTTCTACAGGGGCCCCACTCTCTGCCTGATTTCCAAAATTGAATAGCATTTGTCATTCTAAAAAAAACATTAAATACAGCCAAATGATATTATCACAAAACATTGAATATGCCAAAATCTATCCCCACACATGAGGGCACCACAAAATGTAGAGTAAATGTACAATTCAGCACATGGGAAGCAGAAAATATGAGGATAATGCTGTTCCTCACAAAGGCTCCAGTTAATTGCAGGTGAAGTGTATGTAGTGCAAGAACAAACAGATAACACAATATGTTCATCTTAACAGTCCCAGTGCAAGGCACCAATTATAAGTAATCAACCTCATAAAATGACTTAAGCCATAACCTTCGATTTAAAAAACATTAAATGTATTGTTCATTGGAATTACCATACCCTTTTAACAATACAATTATTGATAATTGGTATTGGGGATCTAACCAGTTTTTGAAGGCTTTGTTCTGTGAATAGAGTTGCTACAGTCAATGTTTAAGTGATAACACAGACAACCAGTTATAAATACAAAGGCTTCATTATTCACAATGATAAAAATATGTGTATGAAAATGAATCTGAGTGCATGTACATGACTTATAACACACATAAAGTGTGTGTGTGTGTGTGTGTGTGTGTGTGTGTGTGTGTGTGTGTGTGTGTGTGTGTGTGTGTGTGTGTGTGTGTGTGTTTTTTCTCCATAGGTTGGTTTATATTTATAGTGTGTATGTGTGTGTGTGTTCTCTCCACAGGCTGGGTTGGTGTATATTTATAGTGTGTGTGTTCTCTCCACAGGCTGGGTTGGTGTATATTTATAGTGTGTGTGTTTTCTCCACAGGCTGGGTTGCTGTAATCTCACAGAGGGCTGCTGTGATGATCTGGCCTCAGTCCTGTATTCTCCCCACTCAGAGCTGAGAGATCTGGAGCTCAGAGACAACGAGCTGCAGGATTCAGGAGTGAGAGCGCTCTCTGCTGGACTGGAGGACCCACTCTGTAAACTGCAGAGACTGGGGTGAGTAACAAACACAAACTCCCTCTTTCATGAAGGGCTCAAATGTGACCAAATATCCCACTAATATTAATAATGACTCAGGCTAAAGCTCTCTGTTCACTTTGCACAGTCAATCTGTGATGGTAAAATGTGTGTTTTTCCAACTGCAATTTCAGTGTTCATAAGTGAGTAAAATACTGAATTGTTACCTTTGGAAATTATTCATTCAGTTTTAAAATATTAATTACATACCTTCAATTATAGAAAACAAAGAAGTAAATGAGTCAGTCTCACTCATTAAAATAATGATAACAAGGTGTATACTACTAATTCCACAGCCCTGTTATTTTACATTCAGATTCTGTAAGGTGTGAAACACACTGCTATGTGTTTGATAATGATAATCACCAATTCCACAGCCCTGTCATTTTATATTCAGATTCTGAAAGGTGTGTAACACACTGCTATGTTTGATAATGATAATCACCAATTCCACAGCCCTGTCATTTTATGTTCAGATTCTATAAGGTGTGTTTGTCCAGAGCTGGTCTCCTTCTTTCTGCAGGCTGTCAGGCTGTCGAGTCACAGAGAGAGGTTGTGATTCTCTGGCTTCAGCTCTGCGTTCAAACCCGTCACACCTGAGAGAGCTGGATCTGAGCTACAATCACCCAGGAGACTCAGGAGTGAGAGCGCTCTCTGCTGCTAAACTGGACACACTTACACTGCTGTAAGTACAGAGAGTTTCCACTCTGCACCTCATAGACACACTGCTGTAAGTACAGAGAGTTTCCACACTGCACCTCATAGACACACTGCTGTAAGTACAGAGAGTTTCCACACTGCACCTCATAGACACACTGCTGTAAGTACAGAGAGTTTCCACACTGCACCTCATAGACACACTGCTGTAAGTACAGAGACTTTCCACACTGCACCTCATAGACACACTGCTGTAAGTACAGAGAGTTTCCACACTGCACCTCATAGACACACTGCTGTAAGTACAGAGAGTTTCCACACTGCACCTCATAGACACACTGCTGTAAGTACAGAGACTTTCCACACTGCACCTCATAGACACACTGCTGTAAGTACAGAGACTTTCCACACTGCACCTCATAGACACACTGCTGTAAGTACAGAGAGTTTCCACACTGCACCTCATAGACACACTGCTGTAAGTACAGAGAGTTTCCACACTGCACCTCATAGACACACTGCTGTAAGTACAGAGAGTTTCCACACTGCACCTCATAGACACACTGCTGTAAGTACAGAGAGTTTCCACACTGCACCTCATAGACACACTGCTGTAAGTACAGAGAGTTTCCACACTGTACCTCATAGACACACTGCTGTAAGTTCAGAGAGTTTCCACACTGCACCTCATAGACACACTGCTGTAAGTACAGAGAGTTTCCACACTGCACCTCATAGACACTGCTGTAAGTACAGAGAGTTTCCACACTGTGTGTCACTCAGTCACTGTCTGTTCTGCTGCTCTTACAGTGTGGACCATGGAGGAGAGAGCAGGAACAAACCAGGACCCAGGAAATGTGAGTCTGTCAGCACTGAACACTCACTCCCTCCATTTCCTCTCCTCCCTCTCTTCCTTCTTCTTTCACATCTATTTTCAACTCTTTTTTTCAGTCCCTCTCTTCACCATTCTCTCTTTCACACTCAGACAGAATTCTGTCCATACTTACAGCACTGTGTGTGTGTGTGTGTGTGTGTGTGTGTGTGTTTCTCATGGTCATTGAGTTCAGTTTGTGTTTGTTTGCAGATGGTGTTTACAAACATTCACCCACCTACACATAAACACACACACAAACAACCCCACATACTCCAAACACACACATGAACACACTCACACAGAGGTGCACACACATACACACACAACCCTGTTTCTCTCTTTCTCTCACACACACTCAGTCACACATAATGAGATTAATATTAATAATGATAATTAATCTCATTAATGTCTCTGGTTTGCAGATGGCTGTCAGCTCACACTGGATCCAAACACAGTGAATAGATTCCTGTCTCTGTCTGAGGGGAACAGGAAGGTGACACGCACAGAGAGAAAGCAGCCATATCCTGATCATCCAGAGAGATTTGACCGCTGGCCCCAGGTTTTGTGCAGAGAGAGTCTGTCTGAACGCTGCTGTTACTGGGAGGCTGAGTGGAGTGAGCCTGAGGGGGGAGAGGTTCATATAGCAGTGACATATAAAGGAATCAGCAGGAAAGGAAAGGGTGCTGACTGTTTGTTTGGAGGGAATAAAAACTCCTGGAGTCTGGAGTGCTACAAACACAGTTACTCTGTCTGGCACAATAACAATCAAACACACATACCTGCCCCCCCCTCCCCCTACCGCAGAGGAGGAGTGTGTGTGTACAGAGTAGGAGTGTGTGTGGACCGTCCAGCCGGCACTCTGTCCTTCTACAGCATCTCTGACTCTGACACACTGACCCTCCTGCTCAGATTCCACACCAACTTCACTGAACACACACCCCTCTGTGCTGGGTTTGGAGTGTATGACTCTAACACCTCAGTGTCCCTGTGCCAACTGGAGTAGAGTCACACACACACACACACACCCCTCTGTGCTGGGTTTGGAGTGTATGACTCTAACACCTCAGTGTCCATGTGCCAACTGGAGTAGAGTCACACACACACACACACACACACACACACACACACACCCCTCTGTGCTGGGTTTGGAGTGTATGACTCTAACACCTCAGTGTCCCTGTGCCAACTGGAGTAGAGTCACACACACACACACACACCCCTCTGTGCTGGGTTTGGAGTGTATGACTCTAACACCTCAGTGTCCATGTGCTAGCTCGAGTAGAGTCTCACACTCAATACACTTTGACACACTCTCTCTCTCTCACACTCACACACACTCACACACACACATATACACACACACACTCTCCCTGTGACACATATCCACTCCAGCTCACACACTCACCCATAAAAACATGCTGTAACCCAAATGCACACATACTCACACCTGTACTGCTAAACACACACACACACACACACCCACTCCATACACTGCAAATACATGCACACACACACACACCCCTCTGTGCTGGGTTTACAGTGTGTGGGTATAACACCTCAGTGTCCATGTGCTAGCTGGAGTAGAATCTCACACACACACCCTCTCTCTCTCACACACACTCTCACACACACACACCATACACTGCAAAATACATGCACACACACACACTCTCACGCTCAGTCTCAGATGTATCAACACACTCACACCTGAACTGTGACACACAAACACACTGATACACCTGCAAAAACAGAAGAAAAAGACTGTGTTTGCAGTTGCCATTTCCACCCACACAAACACACACACACATACATACACTCTCGTACACACACTCACCTATACATACATAGACACACACACACACACCAAAAAATGCATGTTCACTCACAAATACAAACATACACACGCACACATAACATGCACACACACTGACATAAATATAAACCCAACCAAATCCTTTTTCATAGCTCATATACAAACAGTATTTTATGTGTTTTTTTAAACATATGTGCCTGTGGAAACACACAGATTTGTACATAGATACACTCGGAAGAAGTAGAGGTAGGAGAGAGACACAGTTTCAGATGTCTCCAGTTTACCTCAGTACAAGTTCAATCCTGTATGTAACAATATGGCTTTTTAGCAGGTTCATTTGAAGAACTATTGTGTAATCATGTTTTATTTTATTACAATAAAATTATCTTATAAATGTTAAAGGTATGTGTATGAATTTTTTTGATGTAAGACATGAATATCACACACAACCCCCTGAACCTAACACCAACTGTACCACAGAGAAACAGCCCTGACTGTGCTGTGAACAAAAACAGTAGGGAGTTAGTGCGTCTCTGTGTAGCCTTAGGCTTGTACATGCTTAATGGCAGGATCAGAGGGGACTCTTTAGGGAGCTTCACTTACTGCTCAGCTCTTAGAGCTAGTGTAGTCGACTATGCCATCACTGATATGGACCCCTCTGACATTAGTGCATTCACTGTCAGACCACAGACCCCTTTTTACCACCACTGTCAAATCAATGTGCACCTGAACAGAACTGGAAAAGCTAGGAATTAAAGGCATTTGTTCTTCAATCTGTAATTTAAGCTAACCCCCAAAAAAACTAACCAGAAACATTGGGGTTGGTGATGGAGCTTATTCCAGCATGAATTGGGCAAGGGGCAGGGAGACACCCTGGACAGATGAGCACTTCCAAAACCCAGGCAAACACATGCAAGCTCAACACAGGGACTGCTGCCCATTGTGCCTGCCCACTGAAACTGTGAGGCCACAGTGCTAACCACTGAGCCACCATGCTGCCTGCAAATGGTACAGCTCAGCATATATTTCATAGGCTTGTGTCTCATTTGCAACTCTGAAATGCATCAATTAAACATGTTATTTAATCTGACAAACATATGTCAGTAGTGTAGTGTAATGGTTATGTTGCAGCAGGTCAAACTTAGTGATACAGGGTTTGATTCTCAGGTAGGCACTGCTGTTGTACCCTTAAGCAAGGCATGTGACCCCGATTGCTCCAGTAAACATCCAGCTTTATAAACAGAAGTTTCTGTGCTTCAGGGCGTCTGCTAAACATGACTAAATCATAACTGTCATGACAACCCATTTTGTCTTATGCCATTGAGGACAAGACTCAATATCATACAACAATTTTAGGTATCTGTTCTTCCAAATATTGTAATCAATTCTACTGTTAATGTGCTGGTCCATAACAGACAGTGAAGAATACATATATGTATATCAGAAGAGACTGGTCCATAGAGGAGAGGGAGGGTGCTCCTCCCCTGTTTTTGAGAGGAAAGAGGAAGGCAATAAAATAAAAATATATTTGAAATGTAATGTTGGAAGACCTCGCTATCATTAATAAAAAAACACTTTTACATAAATAAAAACCCCTTGGGTAAAATAATCCTTTCTTTCAACTCTGAAAAATCAAAATGCCTCAAAAGTGACCCCTGAGTCCTTCAGGTGAGGAACAACACTTCTTGTCTTTTATAGGAACAGGGGCAGTCAGAATAACTCAATGCATTCCATTTTTTCTCTCTCAGCCTGTGATTGGTCAGCAAACGTAATTTGGCACTTCAAGGGAGGTGATCGTTCTTTCGCCATTTTCATTGTGTTTGTCCAACCACAGGCAAAACATTTCTGAGAAGACTCTGACTCTGTTTCAAATCACCTGCCTGCCTTTAGTCAGTGGGAATCAAAAGACAAAACTGATCGTAGATCAGTGGTTTTACTTAGAGATGCTTCAACAAGCTGTGAAAAAAAAACACTTGTCATTTTGTCCAGTGCTGATAGGAAAAAAGAGAGAGATTCACATGACTGACAATGGTGTTAATTAATGAAAATCATGTTTTCTTCTAGATGCATCCAGATATCTATAAGTAGTTTGAATTTTAGTATTTTTACAAATTACAAATATTTACATTAATAACTTACATTGATAAGGCAGAATGGAAAATGACAAATGTATGCTTCACAAGAATTTATTTACAGGAATCGGAAAGGTATTACAGAATGACTATATGGAGAGCTGAGGATAAAAAGACTAAAGAAGCATTTGATAGCAGCTATAACTCTACTGAGGGTTAATAGTTGGATGTGTTAAAGTTTTTTTTTTTAAATTTCATTTGGGCTATTTAGAAAAAAAGTACAATTCACATAATTCACTGAATTCATAGTAATGGCAAAGAGACACTGCATTTGTGGGAAAACTTTAGGTATCTACTTACAAGTCTGAAAGATGTAACTGTCCAAGAAAATAGTGGAACACAATATTGTCTTCTACTATACTAAGTGACTGGTACATTTTGGTAAGATATAATTGCAATCAATGAAATGTCCAAATGACATATTAATTGATAGTTGTTTGCATTTTAAGGGCATTCATATTGTGACATCATAGAGGCTGAAATACTGAAAATTCTAAACTACTTGAACATATTACTGTTGCTGAGAAACAGAATGATGTGACTTCTGTCCAGTTCTATGTTGTAAATTTAAAAGAATAAAATGTTCTAAATAACAGAAAGAGTTTACAGTGCTGAACAAGCAAGAGTTTTATAAGAGCACAAACAACAGTCTCACTTACTCTAGGATGTTGAAACACATTCCAGCACAGTGGAATGATGCTACAGTGTTGTATGATTTAATTTCTTGGCCAAATGAGGCAAATTTTGAAAAAAAAAAAAAAAAATATATATATATATATATATATATATATATATATATGAGTGTTCTATATTCTCTCTGTCTGCATTTTCAAACTCCAATGTGCTGTCAGTCTCTCCCAAAATGAAGAGAGATCCTCCATCTCTGATCAGCACTATGGGCAGTTATGTAATTCTCTGTGGGGCTGTGGGACTCAGTAAGGACTGCCTCAAATACCAAAGTGTGTTCTCTGCTCAGTTATTACAGGATAGGGGCATACAGATATGCAGAGGTCTGCCTCTTGTGGTCAATATGTGTAATGGCAGCTTGTGGAATGTGTATTGAAGGGCAGTCCTGTGGAGGGGTTCAATGCTGCTGTTCACACAGATATGTTATGCACAACCACATTCAATTCAAAATATTTACAAAATGGCATTTCCTGTAACAGCACTGATTGATCACGCAACTTTGAATTGTATACACTGTCCCTCAGTGTCCCGGGTCAGTGCCTCCCCCCTCAGCACCTGCAGTAGGTCCCAGCTGCAGCAGTGCAGTCTCTGTGCAGTCTGACTGAGGGAGGTTTTTGTACGGCTCTCTATCACTGTGTGAACACACCATTACTGCTGATAACATGGTAACTCTGACAGTAGTAATCTCCTGCATCTTCAGCCTGGACTCCACTGATGGTCAGAGTGAAGTCAGTCCCAGATCCACTGCCACTGAATCGATCAGGAATCCCTGAGCTACGTGATGTTGCAGCATAGATCAGGAGTTTAGGAGCTTCTCCAGGTTTCTTCTGATACCAGGCTAAATAGTTATTGCTGTACACAGCAGTGCTGGTTTTACATTTCAGGGTGACAGTGTCTCCTGTGAGAGCAGATTTACCAGCAGGAGTCTGAGTCACAGTCACCTGTCCTGTGCATCCTGAAGAGAAGAATAAAATAAATATTTCTATAATCCATAGGCACATTACAATGTCACACTATTGCCCAGAGAGTTATTTTATACAGTTACTGTAAGCTCTATACTTCCATTTCATTGAAATATAAGGTAACATATATTTTATTTTTCATGTATCTTTCATGAATCTCACCCTGAATGCAGAAAGCGAGTGCCCAGATGAAGATGGTGATAAAAGTCATTGTTGCTGTGGGTTCTGTTGCCATGAAGGACAGCTCTCAGTCATCAAGTGTTAAACTCACAGGACTATAAACACTCCCAGAGCACTGAAGCATGTGCTGCCAATGCAAAGTGTCTTCTCTATGCAAATGGTCTTCCTGGGTACAGCAGGCACTTGTAGCCCAGCAGTGCTGTGGAGGCAGACTAGGGCTTATGGGCTGTGACACAGACAGAGCAGTTTAACACTGGTGTAACAGTGCCTGGAAAGCAGGTTCACAATCCAAACCAACATTTTGCCATCATATTCTTTTTCTCACATGTACCCCTGTTAAACAGCTCATACACCCCTCTTCTGACTCATCTCTATAGATGCAGCATTGGCCTTTGAGCAGGTGAAATTTGACAAAAAGTTTTTACACCTGGAAATCTTGGGTTTTGACTCATGGTATGGGACCAGTTATTTATTCTGTCCCAATGAATACTTCATTACATCATGTGCAATAGTGGTGCTCTGTCTCCCTCTTGTGGTCACTGTACGTAAAGGCAGTTTGTGTAACAGTTTGAATGGAACTAGCTGTAGACCGAGCAGTTTCACAGACAAACATACTACATATAAATCAGTGGTGATTGGAGACTCACAAAATTGGGTAGTACAACAGCTGAGCAGAGGAGGGCAAAGCAGCAGAACGTCAAAGACAAATAAGGTTTACGAAGTAGCAATATTTTTAAAAAAGAGAAAAAAAATGTTTCATGGGTTTTTGAAGTACATTGGATTGTTTCCCAAGAATAATTAGCCTGTAAGTTTGATCAAAGAATAGGGTAATTAATGCATTTTTGCATTAGAATGACATCTTCAAATGTATGAGGTTATCATCTATGAGAACTGCACAGAGAAATGAAATATAAGTATATTTAAAATGTGATTTCCTGTGGTACATTTTTATTGGTTTTGTAAAAATATAAGTTACGAGATTTAAGTAGTATTTCATCATAAAATGATATACTTTTTGCAAATAAGTAATGTTTATCATTATGTTACTACCTTCTACATTAGTTACCTAGAAACTTTTACATTTTGTTTTTGTATATTATGTGTATCATATTTTTTCTAAATAGCCAAATTAACACTTTATTTTTAATTAGCCTAAATAACACTTCCAATTTTTCACCCTCAGTAGAGTTATAGCTGTTATCAAATGCTTGTTTAGTCTTTTTCTCCTCAGCTCCCCCATAAAGTCATTCTGTAATACCTTTCCGCTTCCTGTAAATAAATACTTATGGAGCTTGAGTTTACCAGAGCCTCATTCCCCAGAGTATGGAATGATAATCCACAACATTCCCTTGCCTGTCCGTTCCTCTTCCACCACCCACAAAACTAACCATGCCATGGCAGTCTCCAGTGTCCATTTTTTTACCTGTGAACTTGTGAACAATAACCAATTTATTTGTCATTTTCCACTCTGCCTTACCAATGTAAGTTATTAATGATGTGCAAATGCGAATATTCAAACTACTCACAGATTTCTGAATGCATCTCTTAGAAAACATACAATAATACCTATGGACGTAATTCACTTCTTATGTCACCAGTACACATTTTTAATTTAGACGACTCTGCTATCTGCTTGATATAGAATGGTTAAATTAAAGACAATTTAAGAAAATCTGGACCACAAGGGTAAACTACCTCAAACAATGCAACATTTTAATTAACGCTGTTGTCAGTTTCTTATGTGAAACTCAATTTTTTCTTTCCTGACAGCACTGGAAAAAATGACCAGCCTCCTCTGTAGTGGTCTTAATGTCATTCATAAAGAAACCACCCTCACAGAATCTTCCTTGAGATGAATTTGTTGTCCTTTCAAAGTACTAAACTAAGGGCCTAAAGTACTAAACTCCTGATTTAAACCAATACATGTGATTCCATATTCCGCAATGCATATTACAAAAGGTGAATACTTCTTTTTGCTTTTCTTTATTCATGCCTTTGGTCATCTAAAATGTATGTGTCAGTATTGTTTCTGAATTCTAGAATGGATTTTATGTGAATTGTTATATGAGCACAGCGCTGGAATGTGTTTTAACACTACTGGGTAAGTAAGTATAACTAAGTCATAAACTGTTGCTTGTTCGGCACTGTAAATTCTTAATGTTGTTTAAAACATTGCATTCTTTTCAATTTAGAACATGGAATTGGAAAGAATTCAGAATACAGTTTCCCAGCAACAGTAATATGTTCAAGTGGTTTAGATTTGTCAGTATTTTAGCTTCTATGATGTCACAATAGGAATGTTCTTAAAATGCAAACAACTATCAATTAATATGTCATTTGAACTTGTCATTGATTGCAACTATATCTTACCAAAATTTACCAGTGGCTTACTGTAATTGAAAACAATATTGTGTTCCACTATTTTCTTGGACAGTTACTTCCTTCAGACTTGTGAGTCGATACCTCAAGCTTTTCCTTAAATGCAGTGTCTCTGCATCATTACAGCAAAATGAATTGGTTGGGTACAGATATTACAAGAGTTTTAATGTTTTACATTACCATACAGCTCGTCAGCAAGCCAGCTATTCAGGGTAACAGAAACTGATATGGGGTAACAATAGAGAAGTCACAAAACGAGAGCTGATGTACATAAGTGTTGATTTGGTGGCCTTGGTGCAACTGAAATTGGTAAGAAACTGAAAATTCTGTAAAAACATCACAGGAAAGCAACAATCAAGCAAAACATGTTTGAGTGTCCGAATGGTGCACTTTAGTATTGGTGTACAATATGGTATTGGTGTTTGACTGCTGTGATGAACATGTAGCCAATTGTTAGCATCACAAAGGGCCACCCACCTTCTCACAGAAAAGCAGAACACTTCTGTTTGATTGTGAGAATATTGTATTGTTTAATCTAAATTGTTACGTAGTTATATGTAGTGATGGTATGTAGTTAATACGTGAGATATTGTTGAATGCCACTGAGCTGGTTGTACACTAACTGGCCTAATCTTTCAGTCAGAAAGAATTGCAGCTGCTGAATGAAATCTACAGGTATATTGCAGGTTCTGAGATATATGAGGTGCTGATGTGGTTTCTGCAAACAGAAAATACATACAATAAATTTTGTCTCCAGTAACAATAGAGTGCTATATAAATGCTCACATACAACCACAGATTTAAAATTATCATTAACATTAGTATGCTAGAAATGTTATTTCTGCAGCAAGTTCTCACACTATTACAAAAAAAATGACATATAGCCTACACATAGGCAGTATTCTAGCAGAAGTGAGTACATCAATATTGCTGCATTAACACACGGCATATTTCAAATATAAGTTTGTACAAACAAAATGCATATAACTAATCTTCTGTGTTAATATTTATATATCAACAAACCCGTTCATTAGTGAAGTAAACAGCAACACACAATGCACAAATAAACCCTATGAGCAAGCGTAATGGACCTCAAAACCAGGAGAGCATGAAACTGAGAAGGAAGAAACTTAACTGATAAATCATAGTTTATGTGCCAGACACTACTAGTGGTGCTAAAATGTATGCTACAATCCAACAGAATGCACCTGCTCTGCATATGCGTGAAGCACAGAATTTTACACATAATATGTAGACTGTTGAGTGCGTCACAATGGCTGCTCCTCTCTTTAACGAAATGCACACCCAACCCCTCGTTAGGTATTGTGATGTCACAGATGGCCAGGGAAAGCTCATTTCAACTTCACTAATTTTGTATTTGCACATGCAGAGGATACACAATGGAATCTATCCAAATGTAAGAACATATTTTTAGTATGGCTACTTTGAACCTTTTCCATTTTCAAATGGAAAACCAAAATGTGAGGTGATACAACTGTAAAGAGCAAGTTGTGAATGCGATTCAATTACATTTATTCCTTTACATTGTTGAGGCTGCTGTTACCCAAGCAACCATAGTGTTTCTAATCTCAACATGCGTATCCTTTGTCATTATTCAATTCACATGTGAAGCTCCACCATTTACATATCTTCATATGGCGTGCTTTGGTCATGTGTGGATAGTGATCGATGATGGGTGATGATGATTAGTAGTATTATATTAGTAATTGATTATTTAAAATAATGATTAACTATGATAATCAATCATAAAAATAACAAATGGTAAATCATAGATTTGTTAAAAATACAGTATTATTCCTCAGAAAAGAAATTTATATCCCAAAAAAATTAGTCTTCCTCTTACAAGAAAATTACAACAAAGGCATTCTTATTCACAAAAACGTCACACAAAATAGTATAGGAGAAGGGTGATGTACTGCAGAGTTGCTGCCATTCAGCACCCATGGGCCGCTTCACTATCGTTCTTCAGATAAAGTGGTCCACGGCCACCCTGATACAATCGCTGCCCCCAAACTGCCCCCCTCGCGAGTCGCATATGCATAATACGCTTAAAATAAGAAACCAATGTATATGAGTATGTGATTCCTCAACTCTCATATTGACATAGTTTTCAACCATCCTATATACTACAACACACTGGCTTGGGCACGGGTGGGCCAGGGTGGGTCACGGCTGCCTAAATATTATCCTTGCCCACCCATTCATCTTGAACCGCTAGATCCAATTGTGAACGTAGTGGTGATCCCTGTTATCTACATAACCTGCCTGCCTGCGGTATCCAGCGTGACACATTGACAGATTTGACAGTAGCCCTAAGATGTTTTACAGCATGAATGGAAGGTTAGGATGTGAGGCACGTTCGTGTCCGGGTTCAAGCATGGAAGAGTGTGGACCTCATTCACTTCTATTATGCTAAGAACAAAGTATAAATGATGCGGTGTCGTTTCACAGTTTTGTTTTACGACGTACGTCTTCTGTAATGCAGGTTTTCTGATTAAATGCTGCGTAAATGCTGCTGTGCTTATTTTATTGGTGTGCGTGCTCTGGCCTTTTAGTTGTGTATTGGCCGCGGTGCCTTCTGTGATTTAAGCTCTGACTTGGGTCTTGTAGGTTGGTAAACAGATGGTGTCAGTTGTGTGATGGCATACTTGTTTTACGCAGGCAAAATAAATTATGGGTCTGCAAATGTGTACTTTAGTTACGGCCCGCCTAGTTCTATGTACGGCCATCAATATGCACATTTCTGGCTACGCAAGCGCTACAACAGCATAATAGAATTCCTGAAATTCAGTTATGGCTTTTAGTTTTGGTGTGCCACCCGAAGATTTTCAGTGGCCCCATCTGGCCATGAAAAAATTCTGGGGGCGCCACTGCTCCTGACGAGAAGTTTCTGAACATCGCACAGAAACACGTTAAAAACAACGTGTATATGAATAAAGAAATGAAACCGTTTAAAAATGCATTGCCCGCTATGAAATAACTGACATCTCTGCTTCAACAGGGTAGGCCTACCTCTTTATTTCTCTTTAAACATAAAAATTAATTTTAAAAAAATCTACACAAGAATAAATTAACTAATGAAATTATTTTAGACTGGAATTATTTTTAGATGAAATTAAAAACAGTTGGCCTGAAAATTTTAAATGAATTCATTGAAATAATTTCACTTAAATTTTTTTTATCTAACGTCGTTTGAAACATACTACAGTGGACCCTTGAAATAGGATTGCCCTAACATACGTATGTTCTGAGTTACGTTTTGAAATTTCGCAGAATTTTTGTTTTTAAATACGACGGGAATTTTGACATACGACAAGAATCATCCTTTCGAATTGTCCGCGCACAGGCTGCCAGGGGTAAATCAGGCTGCCAACCTGCGCACAAACCCTCTTTCCCCCGTAAGCGCCGCTTCACATACAGCCCTTTGTACTTGTTGCTTCTCAGGCCACTTGCGCCTGTTCGTAACAGCATCCGTTCATACGTGTACTGTCTGTCGTTGAGTTGTGCTTTTTTTTGGTTTTAATACCGCAATTTCCTTAACTTTTCCTTTTCCTTAAAAGTTTAGTTTTGCTTTGTTTGTTTTAGTTAAGTTCAGTTAAGTAAAAATGAAAAAAAAAAGCAGAAAAAATATTAAGTGTTTAAGTACTACAAGTTCTAAGTAAAACATGTTGCTATAGCTCAAATTAATAAAAAAAATTACGTGTTAAATGGGACATGCATAATAGAGCTGATACTGTTTGCAAGAGGAAGAGCTTTCCAAAAGCAAGCTATCTAATTATCTGATCTCCTAGTCCATAGTCCAGTCTAGCTGGCCTGGACTGGCGAGCCAACGTTAGTTAACAAGGATGGAGGCGTGCAGCGCGCCCGAGGATGCATTCTGTAATGGAGCACATGTGACAGACCGCTCTGTCATAGAGTGGTGTGAAAAAGTGTTTGCCCCTTTCTTGATTTATTTTTTGTCACATTTAAATGTTTCACATCAAACAAATTTAACTATTAGTCAAAGACAACACAAGTAAACACAAAATGCAGTTTTTAAATGAAGGTTTTTAATAAGGGAGAAAAAAAATCCAAACCTACATGGCCCTGTGTGAAAAAGTGATTGCCCCCTAAACCTAATAACTGGTTGTGCCACCCTTAGCAGCAACAACTGCAATCAAGCATTTGCGATAACTTGCAATGAGTCTCTCACAGCGCTGTGGAGGAAGTTAGGCCCACTCATCTTTGCAGAATTGTTGTGATTCAGTTAACTTGCAGGGTTTTCGAGCATGAGCCACCTTTTTAAGGTCATGCCACAGCATCTCAATAGGATTCAGGTCAGGACTTTGACTAGGCCACTCCAAAGTCTTCATTTTGTTTTTCTTCAGCCATTCAGAGGTGGACTTGCTGGTGTGTTTTGGGTCATTGTCCTGCTGCAGAACCCAAGCTCGTTTCAGCTTGAGGTCATGAACACATGGCTGGACATTCTTCAGGATTGTCTGGTAGACAGGAGAATTCATGGTTCTATTTATCACAGCAAGTCTTCCAGGTCCTGAAGCAGCAAAAAAGCCCCAGACCATCACACTACCACCACCATGTTTGACTGTTGTTATGATGTTCTTTTTCTGAAATGCTGTGTTACTTTTACGCCAGATGTAACAGGACGCACACCTTCCAAAGTTCCAAGTTCAACTTTTGTCTCATCAGACCACAGAATATTTTCCCAAAAGTCTTGGGGATCATCAAGATGTTTTCTGGCAAATTTGAGACGAGCCTTAATGTTCTTTTTGCTCAGCAGCAGTTTTCATCTTGGAACTCTGCCATGCAGGCCATTTTTGCCCAGTCTCTTTCTTATTGGTGGAGTCATGAACACTGACCTTAACTGAGGCAAGTGAGGCCTGCAGTTCTTTGGATGTTGTTGTGGGGTCTTTTGTGACCTCTTGGATGAGTCGTCGCTGTGCTCTTGGGGTAATTTTGGTCGGCCGGCCACTCCTGGGAAGGTTCACCACTGTTCCATGTTTTCTCCATTTGCGGATAATGGCCCCAGTGTGGTTCGCTGGAGTCCCAAAGCTTTAGAAATGGCATTATAACCTTTCCCAGACTGAGAGATCTCAATTACTTTCTTTCTCATTTGTTCCTGAATTTCTTTAGATGCCTAGCTTTTGAGGATCTTTTGGTCTACTTCACTTTGTCAGGCAGGTCCTGTTTAAGTGATTTCTTGATTGAGAACAGGTGTGGCAGTAATCAGGCCTGGGTGTGGCTAGAGAAATTGAACTCAGGTATGATAAACCACAGCTAAGTTATGTTTTTAATCACTTTTTCACACAGGGCCATGTAGGTTTGGATTTTTTTCTCCCTTACTTATAAAAACCTTCATTTAAAAACTGCATTTTGTGTTTACTTGTGTTGTCTTTGACTAATATTTAAATTTGTTTGATGAGGTGAAATATTTAAGTGTGACAAACATGCAAAAAAATAAGAAATCAGGAAGGGGGCAAACAGTTTTTCACACCACTGTAGGTATAGGTGAGCAAGGGGTCCGTTGTCCATGTGTTTGTGAGAGAGCGAGAGCGGGACAGGGAGGGGCTGAGCGAATCAATGCGCTGCGCGCAGCTCTTCAAGAAAATTTTACCCATTTTAAATAGTACTTTAGGGGGGCCACAGGGGGGCCAGGCATGTGGTCACGGGGCTCAGGTCAGTCCAAACGATGAAAGTGAAAGCATTTCTTTTCAAACGCCATTTCGTAGACAAAAGAGTAAGGTGAAGAGAGAGAGAAGAAGCATAAAGTGGAAGAACATATCATAGTAAGTACTGCGTGTGACAGAGAGTGTCGGCGTAAATGTATATTTTTGGTGAGAAGTATAAAGGTTTGCTCAATGTTTTTCGGCAAGATAATGTAAACATGGCCAGTAAGTAAGAAACAGTTACTCAGCTCGGTCTAAGTAAAAGTGAAAGGTAAAAATCTGCTAAAACGCCATTTTTAAAGAAGGGCACAGCTGAGAATGAGAAGGAATACATTTAACGCCATGAGTATCTTTATTCTTGATGGTGGTGTGCCGGGATGAAACCGCTAGGGGTACATTTAGCTCGACAAATGTAAAAAAAAATGTGAAGCGTCCGCTTCTGCTTGCAGAGTCGTTGAACGGAATCACTGTGTACCGATAGCTAATCTTCTCATCGACAATCTTCTCATCTAATATCCGACAGACTATAGCCAAACTATTTTAAATCCGATTGTCCGAGCCGAAATTTGCTTCTCGGTTTGTTTGTGCATCCAGTTTTTTGTGCGTCCAGTTAGAATACTTATTTATGATGAACGATGCTTAGTTAACGGAAGTCAATTTCCTGCATTTATGTGACTTTTCAGGGGAATAATGAACTAATAATAATCGAATGTTAAATGGTATAGGCTACATGTTGTAAGAGAATTTTCTACCCCTTATAATCATATTTTCATTTAAAAAACTTGCAAAATGATGCATGTTAGCAAAATCGGTCATTAACGGGTGCATGTCATGTCATTTAAACATTGCGCTTTCGCTTTTGATTCGGAGCCGAACGTCCCCATCTTCAACCTTTTCCTGAAGTGCAGCATTGAGGCAGTTCTCAAATAAGCTGCAATACAGACACTCCCCAAGTTACGAACAGGTTAGAGACTGGGAAGGTGTTCGTATCGTGAATTTGTTCGTAAGTCGTTATTTTGCAGTACAACTGCAACTGCAGTACAACATTATTTTAGCACTGCCACTATCATCACTTGCCTTACGCTTTCCATGAGTCATTATGGATGGGATAATTTTATCAAAAAAACCAACAAAATGTTGTGAACAGTTGGAGCACAAACAAACGCATGTAACACCAGCCAACATGTACAAATAAACTGACTCAGCTGTGGTCAAGGCTCGGTGCAGCTCGCCGTGGATTGCGGCCAAACAACATAGTACGCAAGAAGGTGCGCGATTCAAAATTCGCACATGCAGAACATTGTGAACAAAATTTTTTTTTTTTCATGATTAGGGCAGGTGTGTTCGTATGTATAAATGTTCGTAACTCGAATGTTCGTAAGTAGGGTAGCGTCTGTATGTGATGTTGCGCTTGAGTTGAAAGTGGTCGTGAAGCGATACAATGTAGCCTATGCTATCGAATATAATCGCTGTCATAATATCAGTAATATCATGGCAAATTCCGTCAATATCTGCACAATTAATGTGGTTACACATTCCAGAGCAGTGAGGATGCACTGAAGGCGGGTGATGAGGGGCCTTCCAGTATCTAGATACAAGCATTGATTAATTCACTGCACCCATGATTTATTTACAATATTTATTTGTTCGCAACATTAATTCTTCGTTCTGTGATTTAGACTGCGCAAACCATGGATTTACCGCCAAAAAAGTGTGTTGAGATTCATCCAGAACATTTAGGAACAGTCAAGTGCATTTTTGGTTCTCAGATTAAAATGTCAACAACTTTCCAACCATGTTACTCGAGGTGTTCAAACATTATAGAATCCAGGTTATATGGTCATACATGCACAACCTTTAATTGCTTTTTGATGAATTTTTAAATAATTTATTGTTTGGTGCCAATACGCAAGCTTAGGGTTGCCACCCGTCCCGTAAAATACCGAATCGTCCTTAAATTTACAATAAAATGTTGCGTCCCGTATTGAACCAATAAGGGACGCGATTTGTTCCGTATTTTCATAAATGTTCAGTTCACATGTGTGTCACACACATCGACACTACACCAAACAACAATGAACAAAATAAAACACAGGAAATAGTAAGGCCAGCAAAATTGGCCTGGCGGGATCTACGCAGGACAACCCCTCCGCGCTAATGACATCTTCATTACCCCCGCTTAGGGTTGCCACCCGTCCCGTAAAATATGGAATCGTCCTGTAATTGACAATTAAATGTTGCTGTGGTGAGTGTCCCTTGTTTTCATTTCTGAAAGGTGGCAACCCTACACAAGCTTTATTTTCCCTTCAAATTTGGTTAATTGAATTTTGATCAGTTTTTGTGTCCATATTACACCTACAAACACACAAAGGCCATTTTCCATCTTAAATGTCAAAAACCTTTCGACCACAACACTCAGCTTGTTGAACAAAGTTGTGTCCAAGTGATATTGACATGTGGGTACAGCCCTCTGATTTCCCTTCAATTTGGGCTCATGGCAATGAGGTGATTTTTAAGTGATGATCCGTTGAATGTCAGAGGGCTCTAGAACAAAAACAAAATGTGGATAATGGAGCTCAAATGTTCATAATTTCTATTCCTGTGTGTTTACAGGACTGTTAGATCTGGGTCAGGACTATTTCATTATCAGTTCTGGTCAGACATGTTCCAGTCTCCTGAGACAGGGGGTGCTATCACAAAAATGAGTCACTCTGGGGAACCAGAGACCAGCGCTGGAACCTCCAGCCCTAAAAGCAAGAGGTATGAATATGTGGAACAGATTGTACTTTAATTAATACATTATAAATGAGTCAGAGCTGCAGTAAGAGGATGAGGTTAATTGGAAGCTCTGTCTCCATTTGCTGTGAGTTAGAGCTGGAGTAAGAGGATGAGGTTAACTGGAAGCTTTGTCTCCATGCTCTCTTTACAGGGCCCTGCGGAAGAGAGCAGGGTCACCTGTACCCAGCTGTATATCAGTGAAGAGTGACAGGTCAATCAATCAACCATTTCAACTGAGAGAAGAATCCAGACATGATCAGAGGTAAGTAAAGAGGCTGAAAAGAGGCTTTTTTCACCTATCTCACTCTCACTGGACACAGTCTGGTGTAGGTGGGGCAGGGCCACAGCTGGGGGGGTTGAAGGCTGCACTGGGCCTGGCAGGGGGTCCAAGGCTCTAGCCTTAAAAAAGCTTAGTTTTACTGCATGACAGAAATTCACTGACTGTGTTGTGAAGTTCGAATTTTACACATATTAAACTGAAAACTTTGTTAGACTGTTGATCATGTGCATCATTCTCCACGAATGGTTTGAGCTGAAATAAGTTGTGCATATATTTGACAAAAGCTAACATGAAAGAAATGTTTAGTTTTGAAACTTTACCAATTTCATTTGACATAGAAATCAGGTTTTCAATTTACTCAAAAATAAATTTCAAAGCTCAAAAGAGGGAGGAAAAAAATGATCCAGACAGGGTTAAATACTGGCCACCTTTGCTGAGACACAATGTGCTTCGCAAGGAAAAAGCAAAATTATGATAGAAAGTGCTTAATTTCCATATTGAGGCAGGAGTGACAAAAGAACTTGGTCATTATATCAATGAAACAGTAAATTTATGATAATCCTTTGTGTTAATCCATTTTGAATCTGTGAGTGAGATAGAGCTGCAGTAAGAGGATGAGGTTAACTGGAAGCTCTGTCTGTATGTGCTGTGAGTTAGAGCTGCAGTGAGAGGATGAGGTTAACTGGAAGCTCTGTCTCCATGTGCTAAGAGTTAGAGCTGCAGTAAGAGGATGAGGTTAACTGGAAGCTCTATCTCCATGTTTTGATCACAGGGTCCAGGTGGGGAGGGCATGGTCACCTGTACCCAGCAGTATATCAGTGAAGAGTGACAGATCACCGGGTCACCCCATCAACTTCAGAGGGGAATGCAGAGCTGAACCAAGGTAAGAAAACAGATTATACAGGACTCTTTCACTGTACCTCACTCTCACTGGCCACAGCCTGGTGTAGGTGGGGCAGGGGCACAGCTTGGGGGGTTGAAGGCTGCACTGGGCCTGGCAGGGGGTCCAACTCTCAAGCCTTTGAAAAGGTTAGTTTTATCATGACTAAAATCAACTGAATGTGTCATCAAGTTCTAAATTATGCATATATTAAAAGACTGGAAACTTTGTTAGGCTATCGATCATGTGCACCACACTTCCACAAATGGTTTGATCTGAAACAAGTTGTGCACACATTTGACTAAAGCTAACATAAAATAAAGGTTTACAATTTTGAAACTTCACCAATTTCTGTTGACATAGAAATCAGATTTTTACTTTACACAAAAATAAATTTCAAAGCTCAAAACAGGAAGGAAAAAATGAACCAGACAAGGGTAAATACTGGCCACTGTTGCTGAGACAGAATGGGGCTTCACAAGGCCCCAAATAATAGAAAGTTTTTGCTTTCCATATTAAGGCAGGAGTGACTAATGAACTTGGCCATTATATCAATGAAACAGTAAATTTATAATAAACCTGTAAGTTAATCCATTTTGAATCCATATCTCCATGTGCTGTGAGTTAGAGCTGCAGTAAGAGGATGAGGTTAACCGGAAGCTCTGTCTCCATGTGCTGTGAGTTCATTTACAAAGTTGCATTTTATAAATCTGGACAGAACTTTGTAGAATGTAAACAGCTGTTCTTTACTTTAATACTAAAACAGAAATCGCTTCATCCAAACTTCCTAACTTAACAAACAACTAAGTTCATTGCTTAGAAGGAAAATGCTTAGTTGGACAGTTTCATGATACCTTGAACTGTTTGTCAATTTTCAACACCATTGACAAAATTGTCTGTAAAAACAAATATGCAATGTCTGTTTTAACTTTTTGGGTCCAGCAGAAAGAGCAGGGTCACCTGTACCCAGCTGTCTTAGAGCTGCAGGAAGAGGATGACGTTAAGACTTTCTCAGGATGGTGGAAATTTACCATCATCTCAGGATGGTTGTAGATGGTTGTTTGTGGTTTAGTGTTTTAGCTGTGACTCAGCCTGCTTGAATCCAGTGGCATCATACCTCACTCCCTCCTTCAGCTTGTTAGATCAATTCAAGTGACCCACACCCTCTGTTTTTGTGAGGCCCTGTTTGGGCTGGCTCAGTTTGAGGCCTGGAGTAGACCTATCGTCAGTAGACCTGTGCTGTGTAGCTCCTAGGTATGAGAACGACATGCATTTCTGCCAGTCAACAAGCTGATGCTGAAATCGACTCATTACAGACAAATCTGTTTTTTTAAATTCTGTGATGTAGGATAATAACAAAATTAAGCCATGTGATCAGCACAGATCACAAGATGAAAACATTGCTCCATTTGGTGTGTACCAAATTATTCCAGAATTATTAACGGAAGCTCAAACCCCTCAATTAACATGTTTGAAAAGACTGATTAATAAGAGACTCTATTTAATGAAACAAGAAGTTTGGTTTTTCAAAATAGCCTAAACATCCATCCACATTTGAACTTTCACAGATAAAAAAAATGTGGTTGGCTAATAAAAAAGAACAACCATAACAACAACAATATTGTCAATGACCCACATATTGAACTAAAGCAAATAAAAAAACCTAATAAAAACTGATTTTTGCCCGCTTAACTTTCGACCAATCAATGAATCGACGAATTGTTCACATCCCTGGTAGTTTTTGTGTCCTTTCTCCAAACACTGAGGGTGTAATTAGAGCCCAGGAGTCTCTTAGCCGTGTTTAGCTAGCCACGTTGCTAACTTGGTTTGTGTGAGACATTGCCAAGAACTGCAGAATATGAAGAGAGGTATCTGACAGTTTTCTAGAGTCAAGTATGTGGTCTTCATGTGTATCGAGTATGTGGTCTTCAAGTTAGTAACAACTGCGTTTGCCATATACAGCGTAAGCCAGCTATCTACTGGTACAGATTAAGCCATGGTATTACGCCTTCTCCAAGTTTGTAATATGGCTTGATAAAAGGTTTTATTTTCCTGAAG
This sequence comes from Albula glossodonta, assembly GCA_019788955.1. Classification (NCBI taxonomy): domain Eukaryota; kingdom Metazoa; phylum Chordata; class Actinopteri; order Albuliformes; family Albulidae; genus Albula; species Albula glossodonta. The sequence continues at coordinate 176,111 of JAFBMS010000283.1, forward strand.
GGAAGTGTTTTTAAGTCAGTTGTTTGTATCTGATACCACAAAAATAATTGACCAGTTTTGTCTGTGTCACATATGTCTGTTTCCCCAGACACTGCTGGGATATTTGCTATAAATATGAGCAAGTTTTATCACTCCGGAAGCTCCACTCATAGCTGGAGTTTTGGAGATCTTACTCCTTCCTCCTGACTGCCCTGTTTTAATCAACACCTGCATTTTGAGACACTTCCCTATATTGTCAGTTTATTTAAAATGTTCAACACCCCATGCTACAATGACTGGAGGTTCACTTTGGTGAGGCAATGTTAGCACAGCCTAAACATGTAAAAATAGACTGTAAACCAGTAACATTATCTGTCTCATTGCTCTGTAGTGCCCTCTACTGGAAAACTGGGCAGCAAATTGGAGGAGCCACATGCATGGAAAAAGGTTCACAGTGTGGGGCTGAGAACATCATTTGAGAAAACACCCTCACTCCCTGTTAGATGAGGCATGGGCAGGAAGGAGTACCTTTAAGAACTCTTAATCAGGAAATGGGGTTGTGGCATTATGAGCAAAGCCAGGAATGTATTTCATGTCTTAAACACACACCATACATATGCACACAAGCACATTAACACCAGTGATGATATTATGGTGGCTCGTTTAGTCCAAGCAATAGAGAACACAGCCAGTATTCTACGCTCTCTCAACTCTGCTACTCTCTCAAAAATGCTACATGCTAGTTTCATGCTAAATAGTTTCATATTAGTGTAATGCTAGTTACCTATTCTAGTTCTGTGCTATTTATTAGTACACTTGCAGCAGTTGCTAATACAGTGCCACAGAGTAGTAAATGTAAGCATAGTGTTTGCTGTTGCCAATGATGAAACCACATAAAACACAGGAACATGGTATAAAGGATCTTGCAGCTATTAGCTTTACTGCTAATGTACCTCTCTTTCATAAATTATAGAGGCTAATATCCCGACATTCGTCTCTATAATTCATGAAATAGAGGTAGATTAGCAGTAAAGCTAATAGTTGCAAGATGTCTTTTATTTACTTACACAGTATAACAACATCACAATTAAACCATTCATTTCACAAAAGTATGGTAAAGATATTTACTGCTGTAATTCAGTTTGTTAGATCACCACTTAGCTTGGTAGGTGTTTGGTGATAAACAATGAAAGTCTATCACTCTGTGTAAGTAAGATCCACCCATCCATGGTCTAGGGATGAAACAGGCCTTCCTCTTGTGGAAATCTGTGGGTAAATCTGTAATGTTAAACCAGTGAGCTGAACTGGCTGCTGGGTAGCTAAATACTGAGGATACTGCATCACCCCCTTTAACAATTTATTTCATTCTATTTTAGAAGAAAACAGAAGGAAAATACATGGTTCACCAGCTGGCTACGTGTTTTTCCTGCTTTGCTAACACCACCTCCTTTCCTCTGCAGAGCGTACAGCATCCTATAATATTTAAGCAGGTTCTGGCTGCAGCCACTCCAGACCTCGGCACACAGGCCCCTCCTCAGAGAGGCCCTGCTGCATGTGGAGCCCTGCATCGGCTTGCTCAGGGGCAGGTGGCTCTCTCCTGCACACACCAGAGAAGGTGTACAACATCTTTCTGGCCTGCAGGGTTCTGTGTTATATCACACAGTCAAACAGGGTGCCATTTTAGGACCATTTGCTCCTGGAAAACTGGTTTGTTAGTGTCACTGCCTCCACCATACACTCCTTAGTTTCCATAAGGCTGGGGAGACCCAGGCTTCTTAAGAGAAGCTTTTTATCAGGAACTTTGTGCAGAAGGAACAGTTCTCACAGCAGGATATGTACAATGTTGAAGGAACGAAGACTGTACACCACCTTATAATGGGAGTGATAAAATTAGCTGACATGGCTGTTTTGGGATCTGCCCAGAGCATCACCTTTGATGTGTTTACATGAGCAGGTGCCTTCAGTGGACAAAAAGCCAATCCCATTCTGCAACAATTGCCATATGGACAGTTCGTTTGTCAAAAAGGCTCTGTCCATATGTCTCTGTTAGGCGTAACATATCAACAACTTCAGCTGCCTTTATCTTAACACAAAGAACAAGCTCTGCCTAAACCACAGGACCAGAATGTCACAGTTTGAAGGTACTAATATAAGCAATATGATAAGCATTATACACAGAACTTTTCCTTCACAATTATGAAACAGAGCAGTTATAAAACACTCGGGATGTCATTTTGATAACCTTTAACATGAAGGACCCAGACTCGGGTGTGAGGGTCTTTTCCCATGCTGTTGAGAGAGCGTGCATAGGTGATGATGTTTCTTGAAAGGTTTAAATCGTGTTATCTAGCGCTTGAAGATACAGTTAAATTAGAGGAGTGTAATTTAGTCTCATTATAATCAAGTAAACATTTCTTGTACAATTTTCAATGATCAACTTTTGTTTCATGCCCCAAAGGCTATTTCATTGGTTAGTTATATGGTTAGGTACGTTTTACCCACAGATTCACTGTTTGATATAAGTATGAGTGACCCAAAATACCCCCAAACACCCCAGGCCCACAAACCCCCCACTCCCCATGTGGGTGTACCTGGTTTTTTTACAAGACAGAGGTCTAATAATTGAGCTTCTCTAAAACAATTTAATGCACTCTTCTTATATATTTTTTTCTTAATTCACTGTTTCTATCTGTCGGATCTCTGATTCCTCACAAACCTCTTTGCAGGGTCCAGCAATCAGCAGAGTCCAGCTGTCTGGAACAGAAGAGTCCAGAGAGGAGAGAGCAGTGTATGGATGTAAACCCCACAAAAAAGGTGTGATATCTCTTTATCTATGTATTAATCATCATGGGGTTTGGCTTGGAGAATACTCTTTATTTCACCTCTCTTTTCAGGCTCATAACTATGAGAATGTCTAACCTCTCACTCTGATGTGGTGTAATTGCACACATTCAAAGGAAGTGCTCTGCTAAAAAACACTAATTCTAATGAATCACAATCTCATACAGATTACAGTAAAGGCACATGTTTGTTATGGGACTCAAACTCCCAGCAGCATTGTTACTGGCTATGGCCAAAACAATTACTTACAGATGGCAAACCACTATCACCGACAAGACACAAATACTAGAAACACCTACTACACTCTCTTCTAGCGCAGGGTTTAGAGTGCAGGGGACACACACACAGGGTGTCGGGTGCAGGAAGCACACTCACAGGCAGTAGAGTGCAGGGTGCAGATTCACAGGTGGAGGGTGCTGGGAACACACAGGCTGGTGGGTGCAGGATAAAATACTCACAGGGTGTAGGGTGTAAGGAACACACTCACAGGGTGTAGGGTGCAGGGAACACACTCACAGGGTGTAGGGTGTAAGGAACACACTCACAGGGTGTAGGGTGCAGGGAACACACTCACAGGGTATAGGGTGTAAGGAACACACTCACAGGGTGTAGGGTGCAGGGAACACACTCACAGGATGTAGGTTACAGGGAACACACTCACAGGGTGTAGGGTGTAGGGTGCAGGGAACACACTCCTCGTCTGGAGCACAACACAAGAATAAACACAGAGCTGGAATGTGGTTTCAGCCAATCATCCCTTTTATCATAAGCATTTTAAATGTTACTGCAGCCTTTTCTGGGGCATAAAAAATTCCTGAGAATCTGCAGTGGACATGGAGAGCACAGTTTGTCTTGCATAATGATATTCAGCAGTCTATTTATCCAGATTCACAAAACAATTCAATTACTCTCAAAGCATGATTAATCTGAACTACTGCCTCTACAAAGTCATCAATCAAAAGAAAAAGCTGGACTTAAAAGAACTGGAGTGAATTATCACACATCCCTTTGTGTGTTTATTTCAGTCACTGTGAAACAGCACACCTTTTCATGTGTTTATTTCAGTCTTTCTGATACAGCACACCTCTTCATGTGTTTATTTCAGTCTCTCTGATACAGCACACCTCTTCATGTGTTTATTTCTGTCTATCTGATACAGCACACCTCTTCATGTGTTTATTTTCAGTCTCTCTGATACATCACACCTCTTCATGTGTTTATTTCAGTCTATCTGATACAGCACCACTCTTCATGTGTTTACTTCAGTCACTGTGATACAGCACACCTCTTCATGTGTTTATTTCAGTCACTCTGATACAGCACACCTCTTCATGTGTTTATTTCAGTCACTCTGATACAGCACACCTCTTCATGTGTTTATTTCAGTCTCTCTGATACAGCACACCTCTTCATGTGTTTATTTCAGTCTATCTGATACAGCACCACTCTTCATGTGTTTACTTCAGTCACTGTGATACAGCACACCTCTTCATGTGTTTATTTTCAGTCTCTCTTATACAGCACCACTCTTCATGTGTTTACTTCAGTCACTGTGATACAGCACACCTCTTCATGTGTTTATTTTCAGTCTCTCTGATACATCACACCTCTTCATGTGTTTATTTCAGTCTATCTGATACAGCACCACTCTTCATGTGTTTACTTCAGTCACTGTGATACAGCACACCTCTTCATGTGTTTATTTCAGTCTCTCTGATACAGCACACCTCTTCATGTGTTTATTTCAGTTTCTCCAGCGCACTCTGATGAAGTTGAAGAAGGAGGAGTTGAAACAGTTTCACAGCCATCTGAGTCAGTATTACCCAGAATGCACTGAGAGACAACAGGAGGACCTTGAGGCCCTGCATGTAGTTGAGAAGATGCTGGAGACCTGTGGCAGTGAGAGATCTCTGAAGATCACACTCCACATCCTGAGGAAAATGAAGCAGAAGGATCTCACTGACTCACTGGAGAGAGATGAGCAGAAGAGTAAGACACTATTTTGTGGAAATCGGTCATTAATATATCAGTATTAGCAACCGCAAACAAGCCACTAAAGAGTGAATGTGTTTGTGCTGTGACTATTCCTTAGTAAACCTGGCCCTGAGAGAGATGTGCAACACACAGGCCCCTTATGTAAGGATATAAATGTTGGAAAAAGCTCATTAATGCAGATTTAAAAAGCTGTGGCAGAATCAGTTCAGCAGTTTAATGTCTGAAAGAGAAGCCCATTGAGCAAAGTGCCGATTAAATGGAATGATTGTGCACTGGCACTGAAACCCAATTTATGATATTATTACTGTTAGTAAGGTAATAGAATTGTGTGATCTTAACATACATAGAAAAAGTTCTGAAATTTCATCTAAACTGAGTGGCCCTCTGCACCAGGTTGTGAAGCTGCCTGTACAGTTTAGAGCAGATATACCTGATTATTTATACTGCTATGATGGGTTGAGATATATATATATATATATATATATATATATACACACACACACACACACACACATATATATGGTGCCATGGTGGCTGCTGGTCTTTCAAAGACGGGAAGCTCATTTTCGGCTTACATCATAAAATTTGTCAATTTATACATAAATTCTGCCCTCCGTTCCTTTTCAAGAAAATGGTCTGTGACCTTATCATGTTTCTGTGAACTCCCTGTAACTCCCCTTGTTGGATGATTCACGACTCTCATCATGCCCCCAAAATGATAGCTCCTGCCGGCCAAGCAAGGAAGTCACATCAATAAGGCGGTTTAGGAAGGCCCTGTTTTGTTTGACTGTTTCATTATGTTTTGCCACTTGAATGCGAGCACCTTCATTAATTGCATTTTCAATCCTGACCCTGCCCAGGCAACTTAACCTTGCAAATGCACTCACATGTTCATTGCTCTTTTCATGCCTTTTATATGCCTGGTCAAAGTTAGACAGATCCCCAAAACCCAATTTTGACTAGACAAGACATTCCTGAGATGGTTTCATCAAGAGGCATGGCCAACAGTACATTTCCATGTCACAGCACTTCCAGTCAGCCAGCTAACTCTGTCATACCAGGAGAGCTGAAAAGACCTTTTACTTTTCCCTACTTTTTGCACCAAGTTTCTCCTCGTAAGGAAGACTATCAAATGGCTTTGCCAAAAGGTTGACAATATTAGCATTGTCTGCCATCGTGCGCACCTTGCTAGCTAGCTAGTTCACTCCGACCTAGCCAACAGTATGACTGATTGAAAGATCTAATGAAATGATATTAAACTCGAACAAGGAAATGTTGAAATTCTGTTAAACTGAAACACGGAAATACAATGAGTGTATTTTATTTACAGTGTAAGAAATGAACAAGTAATTTTGCCAAGCAAATACCAACAAATGGGTTGCGGTTTCTCTTTCGACTTCACTTGCAAAATCCGCAATGGGACTAAGGTGAGCTGTCAAGTGATAGTGTATATCTCAAAATAGCTGTCAATCAAAACGGGTTTCAGCCTTTCGACTGATCCTCCAATCACCATGTGGAAGCTCAGCGTCCAGGTCAGCCGAGGCCTGCCCACAGCTCCATTCACCCCCAGAGACGCTGAGCGGGACACAATCGTGGCATTTATCCAATGACCATCGAGTTTCGAGGCAATAAAAAAAACTGTTCTATGCAGTCCCATTGAAGTGCATGGACGCTATAGACCATATATGAAAACGGTGCTACGGGAATGTATGAGAAGTTAACAACATCGAGTCAGTCGATTTGTGATAAGTAGCTGATTCTGAACGAACTCATCTTCAAGATGAACGTGTTCTAATGCATCTGTAGTCTATGAAATGTTAACACAACCATACATATTTGACCATTTAATTTTTGACATTTTAGGCAAATTTGAGCTTCCCTTGCAGTCTTACAGAAATCGCCTCTGATATGGATCTAGTATTATCTGTCTGTACATGTTCACTTAATCTCATAGATTCACTTAATCTCTTAATCTCATTTCACGTTGGTAAGACCTTAAGCTCTATAGTTCCCCTATTTTGGTGTGTCTTCATGAACAAGGCAGAATCTATTTCTGTTCACCACTTGTGCAGATTGTTGGAGTGATGTGTAACATACTGTGTGACATAAAATATTGTGTCAAGGGGAAAAGTTTATAACAATTTTTTCAACTGATTATTATACTCAGTGGTGTCACATGTGAACTTTTAAAAAAAGTACATTATCTGTCGTATTTCCTCTTCTCAGAAAAACTCACAGGAGCCCAACAGACACTGAAGTCTGATCTGAAGAAGAAGTTTGAACCCATATTTGAAGGTTTAGTACAGCAGGGCCACCCAACCCTCCTCAATGAGATCTATACAGAGCTCTACATCACAGAGGGAGGAGGTGGGGGGGTCAATAATGAACATGAGGTCAGAGAGATTGAGGCAGCATCCAAGAGACAAACCACACAGGAGACTGCAATCCTCTGCAATGACATCTTTAAACCTTTACCTGGACAGGAGAAACACATCAGAACTGTGCTTACAAAGGGCATCGCTGGCATTGGGAAAACTGTCTCTGTGCAGAAGTTCATTCTTGACTGGGCGGAAGGAAAAGCCAATCAGGATATTAATTTAATCTTCACTCTTCCTTTCCGAGACCTGAACTTAAAGGAGAGGAAATTCAGTCTGATGCAACTCCTCCAGCACTACTTTCCACAGCTGAAAGAGATTGAAAGTATTGAACATGATAAAGTCAAAGTTGTGTTCATCTTTGATGGTCTGGATGAGTGTCGACTTCCTCTAGATTTCCAGAACAATGAGATCTGCTGTGATGTAACAGAGTCAGCATCAGTGGACGTGCTGCTGACCAACCTCATTAAGGGGAATCTGCTTCCCTCTGCTCTCCTCTGGATCACCTCCCGACCAGCAGCAGCCAACCAGATCCCTCCTGAGTGTGTCCACCAGGTGACAGAGGTACGAGGGTTCAATGACCCACAGAAGGAGGAGTACTTCAGGAAGAGAATCAGAGATCAGAACCTGGCCAGCAGAATTATCTCACACATAAAGTCATCCAGGAGTCTCTACATCATGTGTCACATTCCAGTCTTCTGCTGGATTTCTGCTACAGTTCTGGAGACATTGTTGGGTAAAGCAGACAGTGGAGAACTGCCCAGAACTCTGACTGAAATGTACACACACTTCCTGCTCATTCAGACCAGTGTGAAGAATCAGAAGTATCATGGCACCAATGAGACAAACCCAAAGAAGATCTCAGCATCAGATGCAGAAATGATCCTGAAACTGGGGAAGCTGGCTTTTCTACAGCTGCAAAAGGGCAATCTGATATTCTATGAAGAGGACCTGAGAGAGAGTGGCATTGATGTTAATGAAGCTTCAGTGTACTCTGGGGTGTGCACAGAAATCTTTAAAAAGGAGTCTGGGTTGCATCAGGAGAAAGTCTACTGCTTTGTGCATCTGAGCATTCAGGAGTTTCTGGCTGCCTTGTTTGTGTTTCATTCATGTGTACATGAGAACAGAAATGCACTCAGACCAGAAGAGTCAAGACCTAAAACTGACAGAATGCAGCTGTCTGAGTTACACAGGAGTGCAGTGAATCAGGCCTTACAGAGTAAGAATGGACACCTGGACCTTTTCCTCCGATTCCTTCTGGGCCTCTCACTGGACTCCACTCAGACTCTCTTAGGAGAACTACTGACACAGACAGGAAGCAGATCACCTGTGTCAGACCCACTGACAGAGACAGGAAGCAGATCACTCATAGACTTTTTCAGAAGACTATTCAGACAAACCGGAAGCAGATCACCTGAACCAGACACATTGACAGACATAGAAAGCAAATCAGAGAGCATAAGGAAAACAGTCCAGTACATTAAGCAGAAGGTCAGTGAAGAGTCTTCAGCAGAGAGGACCATCAATCTTTTCCACTGTCTGAATGAACTGAATGACAACTCTCTCGTGGAGGAAATCCAGACTTCCCTGAGATCAGGAAGACTTTCTGATAAAGAGCTGGAACCACACCAATGCTCAGCTCTGGCCTTTGTGTTACTGATGTCAGAGGAGGTCCTGGATGAGTTTGACTTGAAGACGTACAACACATCAGCAGCAGGTTATCAGAGACTGGTACCAGTAGTGAGGAACTGCAGGAGCGCCAAGTGAGTACTGTTACATCATTCACAATGCAGATGATTGACACTGATATTTGCATAAACAGTTAAAATTGTGTGAGAATAAAGTGCATGAACGTAGCTAACCTATATCATGACCAGAAGCCTGTATCTACCTTCAGAAAATGTTCATGAATAATATTTCAGAAGGTAATATTTCTGTTCTATTTTCATATACCCCTTGGTGTATGTAGGAAAGAAAAACCAATGGTAAAATACTGTAATCTGAATGTGATATTTTAGTTTAACAATTGGCCATGGAGGATGCAGAAAATAATCTTCAATTTGAAATTCATTCAATCGCATTTTTATACTTCCATCTTAAATGCCAAACCTCACTGCAATGTAGGTCAACCTCATCTCCACAGCATCCTCTCTGAATGTGGAATTTGTGCTCTAGGTATAGAGGTAGGGGTTGGGGGTGACAGCAGTAGGTGTGGGGTTTGACCTGGCCCAGCCATTTCCTGGCCCCTGTACAAACTCTGCCCTCTTCTAGGACCCTCCTGGTGTCACATTTGAACTAAACAAACCATGTTACAGCACTGAGGTCCTATACGGCTTCCTTATAGCGCTGCACAGTGACCCGTTTGTTCTCCATCTCAGACAGGGGCTCAGTGGTGAAATTACTGAGGGACTCTTATCCTTCCCCTCTCTATAGAGGTTCCAGAACCTCTCCAGGGCATTACCATTTTAAAGCTAACCTCAAAGATGTCAGTGGGGCCTGGAACCTTCACCTCCAAACAGGTCATGCTGGGCATTTTGGTCTCTATCTGTGGAGGATGGGTGGGGTGTTGTGCCATCCTTATTGTTCTGTCCACTGGCTCTGTCATGCCAAATTTGATCCGCCTGGGACATTTGATCCAGCCTGACGCAACAATGGGTTCTGAACAGCTGATATAGCATCTGTATTGAAAAATAAAAAAACTAAAAGGCAAATACATATTTTACAAAGGGGCATGCTTTGTAAGTATTAGTGATTAAAGTCTCTGGTGAAATTATAGTGACAAGCAAACGATGGTGGTGAACCTTAAGATTCAACCTGGTGGGTGTACAAATTCATGAGTCAAATTCCTGGTCCTGAATGCTGGCCAGGGTGCATATTTACTTACACAATCATAAACAGTAAATGGAGCGATCTGACCAGCTTTCCTGTGGTCATCTTTATTATGAAAGCCAAATAGTCCAATATTACAGTGAAAAGAATCATTCTGTCCATTGAAAAAACATCATGATCCAGTGGTGTTCACTAGCTAGCATTTTCACATTATTTCTGTCCGCATTTCCAGTGGGGTTTTTTTTTTTATGTTTTTTATCTTGACATTGAAAGACAGATACCATTTTCCTTTGTTATCAGCTCCTGGTTATCTTCACATGTGTATTTAAGGTATCTGTATGTGCTGTAGGTTTGATCTTTGAAAAATTAAATTGGCTAGCAATAATGCAGGCCAGGCAACACTGTCAGACACAACTCCGTAACTTGTCATACAGTCATATTAGATGTCAGCTTCAATGTAGTTACCATCATCTTCAATAAATCCTCATTAATCGTAAAAATCAACAAACTGCACTAAAATGATTTAACTCCGCTCTCTTCATGAGGTAGTGTAAATGGTCTTGCAAAACTGAAAGTGATTTAATTTCCCAACGTTCTAAACATTAGAGCATCCCTGCGTTGTGATAGCAACAGATGCTCTGCCCGCTGTTCAGAACCCATTGTTGTGTCTGGAGGGATCAAGTTTCCTGAACGGATCATATTTCGCATGACAGCTCCTCTGTTGTCTGCTGGATGCCCGGTGCTCCTTGCGGCTCTTTTGACGATGGTTGTGGAGTTGGACTTGGCAGCGATGCCATCTTCCTCCCCAGGTCCTCATGAGATGAACAGTGTTGATATCTGCGGGAGACTCAAGAACAATCAAAACACAGCTTGTGAAACCAGCATTACAAGATTATTACATCTTTCACCAAGAGTAAGCAAAGGGTCTTTGCTATTCTGGCTAAAAGGACACTTAATCTAAAACTGTGACTCACAGTAGAGATAATGATGGTATATTCTGTTATGCAGTCCTGTCTTTAAATATGATCACATCGTGTGAAGCTGTTCTCTACACACAGAATGTATCTGATGCCCAGTCATTTGATTGAGTTAGGAACTCACTCACCACTTTCCTAATGGTCATGTTAGCTGATGACATGTTCATGTATTTGACCTGTGTTTAGACACTCACCACCAGGGTGCTGCTCACTCTCTCAAAAGAATATTGATTCTTTGGAGTTTCAAAAAAGATCACTCCAGGAAACTAAATATCCCACACTTATGGAATTACACATTTTACAAAATTGTTTTAAAAATCAGTTTTGTTATTGCTTGTGAATTAGTAAATAGTGTTCAAATCTCTATGTCTCAAATACTCAGACAAAATTTAACTTAGATGCTGTGTATGAAAAGCTATTACAACCGTGTTCTGGTCCAACAGTGGTGTGGACCACTTATGTGATATAAACCATTGGTTGAGCCAAGATTTAGATGGGCTTGTTTTATTACTCCAAGCAACCATTTGATCAAAGTTCCTGACTCTTGAAATGCTGGTTGGGTCAAACATAGACATCATATTGGTTAAGGAGGTGTGATACAGTTTTGTTGGGGCCTGTAAGGTCATAAATTTGACTTCTCAGAATTCATTGTGAATAGCTTCTAGGAAATAGTTATTTCACTTCTATTGGCTGTAACCATAAATATTCCCAGGTAAATAAACAATTCCAAAACTGACCATCTATCGTGAAAAATGCTAAATCATAATGATCTGCAGGGTTGAGATTAGATAAAATAACTTATATTTATGGTTTAAAAAAGAAGCCTAGTTGAGTATTGAATCCTTTCAATAATTTATCGACCATCCCTTGACTGTTGGTGAGATTCTCCTATAATTCGTCCAAGTACGTTTTCAGATTATCCAGCCAATTGTTACAGACAGGCCATTTCTTACTGAGATCTAATGTTGTCCCTTTAAGAATGCCAGGAGATCTTATTAGTCCCAAATGAGCCTGTTATGATGCTGTATATTTTTTGTTAAAATAATAAATTTTAGATAATATTTTATAATCTTAGATTTACTGAGTCCCTTAAAAGCACTTCGGCTTATTTGGATACAATGTTTTACGAGGGTTGACATTGTTTAATTAACGAGAGAGTGGTTTGACTCTGTGACCCGGAGAGTGATGAGTGAGTGAGTTGGATCGACGCTATTTCCAGTGAGGTTTGTGCGCACAGTTTGGCGGCGTCTGGTAAATCCTGGAAACGGATCTCCCAAAACTCGTCCACTCCCCTCGAATATTGCTTTTTTTCCCAACTGTTTTCTTGTCCTTGTTCATCCTTAACTACTAAATTGTGCGACAACGTGACGCTCAGGCCAGGCTGTCGGGATCTTTTAGAAAACGCTGAACAAACCAATTGGGGGTAGCGAACTGCTGCCTTCGCAATTCCAAGACCGGGCTGTCCATCCACGGCGACAAGAGCGAGCTGGCCGCGGAATGAGAAGCTCCGGCGTTGGGTACAAGCGGCGGAGGCAACGTCAGTCCTCTTCTCTTTCTTATTGTATTTAAACATAAGAGTGTATCAACTGGTAGGCTAAATACTTGGCTACAGTATGAAACATTGATTTGACTGCATGCCTAATTTAAATATGATTATCAAACCTACTTTACTGCTGTCTCATATGACTGTCTATGATTGAGTTTACTTGTAAAGGTACCAGAGTCAGACATGAAAGCGCCATTTTGAGTCCCTATAGATTCACAGTTGTAGCTCTGTGGTAACCCCTCATCACTCCATGTGGGACAAAGCAAAATATTTTACTCACAGTTACATTTATCCTAGTTACATAAATTCATGTCATGGAACTGGACACAACTAGGTAAGAGACAAACAAGTCACAACTTAAGTCAACTTAGGCTATGTGTCAGTGGGCTAAATTATGGCAATGGCAAGTTAGCTTTTCTATCAATTGCAGCTTTGGTTGTAAATCAGTGTTTTATTAATTTTTCAAAGAAAAAGGTTGAACATGGTCTAAGATGCACAAAGTGCAATAAAATATTTTTTTTATTGTTTATATTTATTGTTGTATTGTTTTTTGAATCAGATAATTATGATTAATAACTTCTGATCACTAACTTGATCAGAAGCACCTGTGAATGTTCTGAAATGCAGACCTGATTATAAACAAGCTCTGAAACTGACTGATGCCTGAAAACAGGGAAAGCAGACTAGTAGCCTAGAATATTGATTGCTTTTTGGTTCTGTTACTTTCTCTTTAATTTTTTCAGAGAATGGCAGATAAGTACCAGAGTAAATATTTTTCTTTCTTATCTGAGCACTTTCATTGTGTTTAACGTCAAAAAATGATTTTAGTTTCCTGCTGATGGCTCAGTGATGTGCACTGTTTTGACACTGGTGTTCCTACGTTGGTGTTTTTTGGTAAAATTCATGAAACCAATAACTATCAATCAGTTTGGTCACAGGTCATTGAGAAATGATCACCATCAGAACAGACATGCTGCACTGCTGATCAAATGTGAACTAAAAACCCCCTTGCCTTCCTGTGACTACTCCTGTGAACCTTTAGCTGTGTGACAATGTTTGCTTTTTTACTCTCATTGGAAGGAAATACCAACTTCTCACAAGTTGTCAAGCTAACTCACTATTCACTCTCAAGGTTGGAATTTGCTTTAATAATGAAATACAGTATAAAAGGATCTGATAACTCCACCCTTAGCCCTGCTGTCCACACTTGGCTCAGGGGCATGAGTAGGGCCATGAGTGAGGCTTAAAGCCCAGAGTTAGCCTGAAAAAGACTGTGGAAAAGGTAGCTGGGCCATTAGCCCCAATTCTGACAGAACTGAATAGAGGAAAAGGGGCTATTTGGGTCAGAACCATAGCTGCAGAGCTGTCAGACTTGAGCAGGACACCTAATTCTCAGGTGTAAAGTGCATTGAAGATCTTACAATCTTCATTATCACTCTTCATCAGTGAGCACTATCAATACTACATTTAAAATATTAAATGTTAAATATTAACACATCACCTCTCTCTTTCAGACTTGGCAGCTGTGGTCTCACAAAGAAGTCCCGTGAAATTGTGGCCTCAGCTCTCCAGTCATCGAACTCACCCCTGAGAGAGCTGGACCTCAGCTACAATAACCTGGGAGATTCAGGAGTGAAGCTGTTCTGTGCTGGACTGAAGAGTCCAAACTGTAAACTACAGACACTGGGGTGAGTAGTGCTGTGTACTTTGTGACCTTTAGAAAATAGTTAGTGATTATGGCTCCAAACTGTAAAATACAGAAAATGGGGTGAGTAGTGCTGTGTACTTTGTGACCTCTAGTAAATAGTTTGTGAATATGGCTCCATACAGAGAAATCTTAACACAGCTCCTTCTCTCAATCAAACTGCTCTCTCCGATCCTCATTATCACTCTTTATCAGTGAGCACTATCAATACTACATTTAAAATATTAAATGTTAAATATTAACACATCACCTCTTTCTTTCAGACTCAGCAGCTGTGGTCTTACAAAGAAGTCCTGTGAAATTGTGGCCTCAGCTCTCCAGTCATCAAACTCACCCGTGAGAGAGCTGGACCTCAGCTACAATAACCTGGGAGATTCAGGAGTGAGGCTGCTCTGTGCTGGATTGAAGAGTCTAAACTGTAAAATACAGACACTGGGGTGAGTAGTGCTGTGTACTTTGTGACCTTCAGTAAATTGTTCGTAATTATGGCTCCATACAGAGAAACGTTAAACAGCTCCTTCTCTCAATCAAACTTCTCCTCTCTCCAGCCTTCCTTCCTTTGTCCACATTGGTCCCATCCCTCTCTTCTTACTCCTGTATCACAGCAAAGTAAAGCAGAATCGGGTAATTAAGTGCTACAGTGTGTCACGGGCTGCCTAGGCAGAGATAATGCAAGCCTACGATAGCTCTCAGCTCACCAATTATGGCCATGTCGTCTATAGGGGAAACTGATCTCTGGTAAAAATATTCCCAGGGTGCCGTGCAAGCTAAACACTTCCAGCTTGCTTGTACATGCAAAAAGGAAAGAGTCAACGTTACCTCAAAGCTGGAGGGAACCGCGGTAGCTCCTCACAGGCATGGCCAGTCCTCCTTCGTTGCCCCGTGGCGAACAGCCCGGCTCTGGATGGGCGAAGTTGGATTGGGTTTGCTTGCCAACTTCCTCCAATGTTTATTCGTTTAGGTTTTTCTTAAAGGTCCATAGATTTTTGGCAGCGGTTTGTTCATTCATTCAGTGTCCAGTGCTTGGCTTCCTTGACGTTTGAAGTGTTGCGAAGAGGAACCCCAATCTTCAGAGTAGACGGTAGATTACAAAGTGATTGACCAACAAAAAATGGGGAAACGGCGTCCAGACAGGAGCAGCGTCTACCAGCAGCAGCCCCATTGGCGCCCAAAATCCCACCGGAAATAGCTTAATCTGACTGCATCACAGGGTCGGGGGGTCAAACCACCGTCACCTCACTTAACATCATCAACTGAAATTTCCATCATTGCACCACAAGCAAACCGAAATATTTTATGGACCCACTAATTTTAACACACACAAATCACACGAATAATAAAGATAATCCTCTCATTTAGGGGAACCGATATGAACTTCCTGGCACTCTTAAAGGGATAACATCCTAATTTTAGCATAAATGGCCTGTCCGTAATAAGTGCCACAGAATGAATTTATGCTAGATATATGACATTGACAGTGAGAGTTTAATCATGCTTCAAAATGTGGGAATTTATACAGACTATACTGAAGTGTCAAAGGCTTTCCAGGTACTGGAAAAAATCACTCAATTCCAAAGAATTACTGAGCACTTTCCATCCAACATATTATGAGAGTTTGAGGATAAGGAGACTGTGATACCTTTGGGTGCTGAGCACATTGACCCAGAACCTGGTAAATGCTGGACTGTGATGCCAGTACAGGAGCAGGAGACGTCAGGGCCAGTTGAAAGTGACAAAGTGAACACAGAATTTGGAAACACTTTGGTTTCACACCAGTTTATCATTATCATTCATACAACTCATAGCACAACTAAATACTAAAATAAAGACCACAACAAAATTGAAAATGAGCTTTTCTAGCTGTTGCAACTTTGAGAAATGAATAATGCACTGATTTTCAAGAACCAAAGAAAAATATGAGCATGTTTTAAGATGCATGAAGTACAATAAAATAATTTTGTTTCCTGAATCAGACTGATAATTGTGATTACAAATTGAAATCACAATATTTAGCAGAATAATTGGATTAGAATTTTAAACATAATCATTTAATTTTGAAGTTCAGGCCAGTAGCTTGATCAGAAGCACCTGTGAATGTTCTGAAATGCAGACCTGATTATAAACAAGCTCTGAAACTGACTGATGGCTGAAAACAGGGAAGGCAGACTATAGCAACCTAGAATATTGATTACTTTTTGGTTCTGTTATTTTGTCTTTCATTTTTTCAGAGAATGGCAGGTAAGTATCAGAGAGTAAATATTTTTCTTTCTTATCTGAGCACTTTCATTGTGTTTAACATCAAAAAATGATTTTAGTTTCCTGCTGATGGCTCAGTGATGTGCACTGTTTTGACATTGGTGTTCCTACGTTGGGGTTTTTTGGTAAAATTCATAAAACCAATAACTATCAAAAAGTTTGGTCACAGGTCATTGAGAAATGATCACCATCAGAACAGACATGCTGCACTGCTGATCAGATGTGAACTAAAAACCCCCTTGCCTTCCTGTGACTACTCCCATGAACCTTTAACTGTGTGATAATGTTTGCTTTTTTACTCTCATTTGGAAGGAAATACAAACTTCCGACAACTTGTCAAGCTGACTCACTATTGACTTATTGACTATCTTTAGGCTGGAATTTGCTTTAATAATGAAATACAGTATAAAAGGATCTGATAACTCCATCCTCAGCCCTGCTGTCCACACTTGGCTCAGGGGCATGAGTAGGGCCATGAGTGAGGCTTAAAGCCCAGAGTTAGCCTGAAAAAGACTGTGGAAAAGGTAGCTGAGCCAGTAGCCCCAATTCTGACATACCTGAACAGAGGAAAAGGGGCTGTTTGGGTCAGAACCACAGCTGTAGAACTGTCAGACTTCTTATTCTCAGGTGTAAAGTGCTGCAGTTGGAGAGTGTAACAGAGACATCTTCCTCAGAGCATTTTAGATCTTACAATCCTCATTATCACTCTTTATAAGTGAGCACTATCAATACTATCCTTAAAATATTAAGTGTTAAGTATTAACACATCACCTCTTTCTTTCAGACTCAGCAGCTGTGGTCTTACAAAGAAGTCCTGTGAAATTGTGGCCTCAGCTCTCCAGTCATCAAACTCACCCGTGAGAGAGCTGGACCTCAGCTACAATAACCTGGGAGATTCAGGAGTGAGGCTGCTCTGTGCTGGACTGAAGAGTCCAAACTGTAAAATACAGACACTGGGGTGAGTAGTGCTGTGTACTTTGTGACCTTCAGTAAATTGTTAGTGATTATGGCTCCATACAGAGAAACGTTAAACAGCTCCTTCTTTCAATCAAACTTCTCCTCTCTCCAGCCTTCTTTCCTTTGTCCACATTGGTTCCATCCCTCTCTTCTTACTCCTGTATCACAGCAAAGTAAAGCAGAATCGGGTAATTCAGTGGTAAAGTATCAGAGTAAATATTTTTGTTTCTTTTCTGAGCACTTTCATTGTGTTTCACATCAAATACATTTCGGCCTCGTCAATTTTACAGGAGAGCACAAAAACCGAGGGCGGGCAGTATTTTGTCAAAAATGAGATAATGGTGGATTCGAATTCCTGAAGTGCTTATGCATCATCTCCCTTTTTGTTAAAACTGAAAATAACTTCTGAGTATGAAAAATTCAATGAAATATCGAGGCAAATTGGTCCTCCATGAACTGACAAGGGACGTCATCAACTCAGCATTATGTTGTACTATCAAACCAAGCGATCGCATATCATATGGGTTTGTCTTCTGATACAGTTATGCAGCTAAAGATCTCCCGGTCACATTAGCTCTGATGTCAATTCGCAAAACAAAACAATTTTGATTAAAAGAGTAATTGCTTGAATTATGACTTAAACCGGCGTTTTGTCTTTCTATGGTGCATAGTTCCGCTTGCTTTTCTTCTTCTAGGCTGCATTCCAATACTCAAATTCATCTCCTCCTTTCCTCCGTGCCCCGGAAGCTGATTATGTGTCCTCCTTCCCTCCACTGTTCCAAAACGAAATCTCGCCTCCTCTTTTCCTCCTTTCTCGTCTCCTTTCCTATCCCGGAAATATGCCGGAAATATGTGGAGGAAAAGAGGGGAGGAAACGAGCGGAGGAAAGGACGAAAGGAGGAGATGAATCGAAAATTGGAACAGCTAATCCGATTCGCCCGTCATCAAAGTTGACGTCGGCTATTGATGAAGTAATAATTTCGACTGACTCTGAGGATACCAAAGCCAATCAAAATATTCTGTGGGATGGTCTTTTAACCTGACTGGTTGTGAGCACAATGATGTCACCCAGAAATGTGAAAAGACTTCTGCGGTAGGATACATCGATGTATCCTTCGTTTGGAGGAAACAAGAAAGGAGGAAAGGAGGAGGCAAGATTTCGTTTTGGAACAGTGGAGGGAAGGAGGACACATAATCAGCTTCCGGGGCACGGAGGAAAGGAGAGGAGGAAAGGAGGAGACGAATTTGAGTATTGGAACGCAGCCGATGTATCCTACCGCGGAAGTCTTTTCACATTTCTGGGTGACATCATTGTGCTCACAACCAGTCAGATTAAAAGACCATCCCACTGAAAATTTCACCATCGAAAAGTTCTAGAACATGACAAGGGATTTACCAACACTGAAGGATAAATGGCAGAACAGTAATTCGGTGATTTACAAAAATGGGAAATTTTTTTTTTTTTTGCGTTTTCAAACATATCCACATTGGCGCGATACATTCACGTTTTTGAGATAGGAATGGTAATTTTACCGATGTAAAATTGAGCGAGTTTATGTTGCGGTAAGTGTATTTATTCCATATACAAATGTTTCTTCATAAGTAGAATGCGAGAAACTGACATTTGTATTTTAATACATGAAAAGGGCTGGCAACGTTAAAGAAGCGTGATTGGCTTTGGTATCCTCGGAGTCAGTCGAAATTATTACTTCATCAACAGCCGACGTCGACTCTTATGACGTGCGAATCGGATTAGCTGTTCCAATTTTCGATTCATCTCCTCCTTTCCTCCACTCGTTTCCTCCCCTCCTTTCCTCCGCATATTGCCGGGGTAGGAAAGGAGGGGAGGAAAGGAGGAGACAAGAAGAAGTATTGGAACGTAGCCCTAGTGTTATCGTAAAGGTAGTGCTGAATGTTCATTGGTTCACACCAACATGCTGTTTGACAATTTTGTCGCCTTTCTTGTTTACTTTTTTGGAAAAGTTTATTTGCGTGTTGTTAGAATCATGGACTACGATAAGGGTGGCGGCAGCTCTCAAACTTATTAATTAACTGAATCTCTCCGGTGCAAGAGATGGAACTCAGTGGGAAGCACTGGTGAGAGATTACTTTCTTGACGTGGAGGAGGATAACATGCACCTTGTGCTGTCAGACTTGGAAGATGAGAACAGCAGTGATGAAGAAACTATTCCCAACATGGATAAAAGTTCTGTATGTAAAAGAGGTCACAAAGCGGATTTTGAAGAACTTACAGATGATGATGATGCAACTTTCACTGACGAAGCCAAAGTTACAATGCAGTTAGTTGACGTTACTGACTAAATGTGACCAACAACTTACAGAAATTGTCAATTTCACCTGCGGTTGCGGTCGAAGGCGAAAGGAAAATTCAAAGCTTGGCCAGGAATCCTGTACAAACAAACTGCCTCATGAACGCATCTATGAGCTACCACGCACTTCTACTTCATGTGCCCAGACAATCACTGTAGCCCTTCCCTGTTTGTCCTCCACCTATAAAAATGTAAATAAATCCCCACACCACTCCCAATAACAATGGTAAGGATTCTCAGCCATCATCAGCCATTAGTCCTCCAGCCTTTCAGATGCAACTGCATCCTGGGATAGCTTTTTGGTCAGAGCTGAGAAGGTGAGAATTAGAGCAATGCCACTTTGAACACACATTAATACTGTCTTTAATATAAAAATAAGGAGAGCAACTGTTAATGTACTGAAGTCACAGAATGACTAAGAGACATGCAAAGATAGGCTGAGAATGAGAAGAGTAAAAAAGTATCACAATTTACCACTAAATTAATGTTTTAACTTGAATTATGTTTTTTTTTTCATATGTTATATAAATGTATGATTTTGTTTTTTCAAAACTGCAAATTCAAAATGACTTTACAAATTGATTAAAGCACTTTCCTAATCTAACCATTATAAGCATCAATTCCTTTTCTAAAAGTGATTTTTGTGCTGATAATGTATGCAAAAATGAAAATGGCTGTTTTCTCAGAACTGCAGTTTGCAAAAGTATAATGTTCTATTGAACATTACGGCCAAAGTATTACTTCAATCCTGGCAAGTGATACCTCATTTTGTAGCTCTGAATCGGTTATTTAGTATCATGTGATAAAATAAAAATGTGAATTTTTCGAATGTGGCCCTCAATTATATGTTCGGTCACATTTATGCTAGATATATGACATTGACAGTGAGAGTTTAGTCATACTTCAAAATGTGGGTATTTATACAGACTATACTGAAGTGTCAAAGGCTTTCCAGGTACTGGAAAAAATCACTCAATTCCAAAGAATTACTGAGCACTTTCCATCCAACATATTATGAGAGTTTGAGGATAAGGAGACTGTGATACCTTTGGATGCTGAGCACATTGACCCAGAACCTGGTAAATGCTGGACTGTGATGCCAGTACAGGAGCAGGAGACGTCAGGGCCAGTTGAAAGTGACAAAGTGAACACAGAGTTTGGAAATGCTTTGGTTTCACAGCAGTTTATCATTATCATTCATACAACTCATAGCACTACTAAATACTAAAATAAACACCACAACAAAATTGAAAATGAGCTTTTCTAGCTGTTGCAACTTTGAGAAATGAATAATGCACTGATTTTCAAGAACCAAAGAAAAATATGAGCATGTTTTTAGATGCATAAAGTACAATAAAATAATTTTGTTTCCTGAATCAGACTGATAATTGTGATTACAAATTGAAATCACAATATTTAGCAGAATAATAGAATTTTAACCATAATCATTTAATTTTGAAGTTCAGGCCAGTAACTTGATCAGAAGCTCCTGTGAATGTTCTGAAATGCAGACTTGATTATAAACAAGCTCTGAAACTGACTGATGGCTGAAAACAGGGAAAGCAGACAGTAGTAGCCAAGAATATTGATTGCTTTTTGGTTCTGTTATTTTGTCTTTAATTTTTTCAGAGAATGGCAGATAAGTATCAGAGAGTAACTATTTTGTTTCTCTGAGGCTTAAGGCCCAGAGTTAGCCTGAAAAAGACACCTGAAAAAGGTAGCTGGGCCATTAGCCCCAATTCTGACAGAACTGAAAAGAGGAAGAGGGGCTACTTGGGTCAGAAGCACAGCTGTAGAACTGTCAGACTTGAGCAGAACATCTTATTCTCAGGTGTGAAGTGCTGCAGTTGGAGAGTGTAGCACAGACATCTTCCTCAGAGCATTGTAGATCTTACAATCCTCAATATCACTCTTTATCAGTGAGCACTATCAATACTATCCTGAAAATATTAAGTGTTAAATGTGAACACATCACCTCTTTCTTTCAGACTCAGCAGCTGTGGTCTTACAAAGAAGTCCTGTGAAATCGTGGCCTCAGCTCTCCAGTCATCAAACTCACCCCTGAGAGAGCTGGATCTCAACTACAATAACCTGGGAGATTCAGGAGTGAAGCTGCTCTGTGCTGGACTGAAGACTCCAAACTGTAAAATACAGAAACTGGGGTGAGTAGTGCTGTGTACTTTGACCTTTAGTAAATAGCTAGTGATTATGGCTTCTCCTCTCTCCAGCCTTCCTTCCTTTGTCCACATTGGTTCCATCCCTCTCTTTTTACTCCTCTATCACAGCAAAGTAAAGCAGGATAAAACCCCATGAGTCTTAGGGTTGCCAGCTGTGTGTTTCCTGACTATAATTATCTTGTGTTGAAGTTCATTGTGAAAGTGGGATCACATATGTCTTATATCCACACACGAGTGTTGAGACAGCAACATGCATTTTATGGTTGTTTACCCTGCTCCCTTCTTTTACGGTCCCTTGCCATGCACCCAGACACGGCCTGAGAGAGACAAATGGACTCCACCCTCTTGTAAATACCCCTGAATCAGTGACCAAAGAGGCAGCAGGCTTTTCAAGCATGGCAAGGAGCAGAGCTTTACTCAGAAACTAAAACGAAACTCTTATGACAGCCAAAATGGATGTACATTTGGGGTTACCATTTAAAAGCGGAATTGGGCGTGGTACGACCCTCTTTGCTGTTGGTAAACCCTAAGATGCCCCCAAATGTAGAATCCTTTGATAAACATGCCCAACCACAGGGGGCTATCACCTGTCTCTCTCCCTCTAGCTCCTTCCCCTTCTGGAGCACGTGTGTGTCTGTGTGTGTGTGTGTTCGTGCCTTTGCATGTAAGCGAGTGAGCAAACAGGTTTACTTTAGCTATCCTCGAGTTGCTCGTTAGAACACCCGCAGAGCCTGCAGCATGTAGGTAGGAGATAGTTTGTCGGACGTGGCGTGCCCTTTTCTTGGTGATCGCATCAGCACTGAATCTCTAATAATTTGCAGAGCTTTACATGGGGAGAGGGAGATTAGACCCTGATTAGATAGCTATTCTATCATTCCCCGATGAGTATCTTTGTGAATTTTCCCATTTTCAACATTAGGGCTGCACATATTGGCATGACAATGGCTGTGTTGCCAAAGCAAATGGTACAGTTAACACAATAACAGAACAATTAACACAACTCATAACAGGGAAAAAAAGGAACAATCATGAAAGCATACAATGAATGACTATTAACTAACATTTATAACATTCCTGCACTGGTGACATATAGAGCAGCCAGGGAGGCTGCGTGTCCTTCACCCAGTAAGATTGGTAATTGTCTCTCCACAGGGAGTGTTTCAAAATTTGCATATATTCTTTTACATTTTTCAAAGAAGTCTTTGTGAATGTTTGTGTAATTTGTGCAGTATAGGAGGAAGTGTAGCTCTGTCTCAGCCTCACCTGTCTCATAGTGATCACATATCCTCTTCTCTTTGGGGCGCCAGGTTTTCTTGTGTCAGGCTGTGATCACTTAGTCTGTATTTGGTTCGGATCTGTCTCTGCTTCATATCTCTGACAGCGGAGAGATTTTCTGCCAATTTGTAATTTCTGCTTAACATAGATTAACATAGCAATTTAATGTGTTTTGCGGTTTTGTCATTTTCTTCCAATATTCCAAATAAGAATGTTTTATTTGATTTATTAATAGGCTGATTTTAATTGAAGCAGTGCTGGTCTGAAACATGTCATTGTTAGTATTGTTACTTGTTATTTGGTTTGTTTGTTTCATGGCCAGCTGACTGAGAGGACTTCTATTGCGGTTTAGCTCTTGATATAGGAAGGCCTTATATTAGAGGGAATTTGGTTTGCTTGTTTTTAGATGAATCCAGAATTTTAATGCTCTTTTCTGAATGTTAATAATCAAAGGGTAACGGCTTAATTCTGCCCTGCATGCATTGTTTGGTGTGTTTCGGTGGACCTGGAGTGCTGTGACACATCAGCACGGGGCAGAAGGGTGGAGATAATAATCTTTGCCCTGGGG
Organism: Albula glossodonta; assembly: GCA_019788955.1. NCBI lineage: Eukaryota > Metazoa > Chordata > Actinopteri > Albuliformes > Albulidae > Albula > Albula glossodonta. The sequence goes on from JAFBMS010000283.1 coordinate 199,921, forward strand.
AAGCTCTGTATGGCTCTCTCAGCCACTCCGATCACAGAGGCAGCCACCCCCTCCCACTGAGAGGCCAGGTCATTGGTCCCGGTGTGGATGATGATGGTGCCAGGGTTTCCCAGGATGCTGTCTGAGAACTGCTGCAGGGCAGACTTAGTCGTGGGGCACCACAGCTTACACACCCTCCTTTCCGGGAACATGCGTCTCATATCCACATGCTTCCGGTTGGAGTCGGTTAGGAAGGCAGTGTCTGTGGATGGGGCCACTGTGTGTCTGGGGTGGGCAGTGTGTTTGGGTAGTGCAACATGATTGGAGGGTATAGTGTGACTGGAGGCTGTAATGTGATTAAGGGGTGTAGTGTGATTGGAGGGTATCGTGTGATTTGGGGGTGTAGTATGATTAGGGGGTGTCGTGTGATTACGGGGTGTAGTGTGAGTGATGTGTCTTGGGGAAGGAACTGGTCTGTTTTTCCTGGAGGTGGGTGAGGGGGTGTATTTTGTTTAGATATGGGGATAGGAATGGGTGTGGTCTTTCTGGGGAGGGGGGTGGGTGCAGCCTATCTGGGGGAGGGGATGGGCATGACTGTTTTAGGGGAGGGGGGTGTTATGTATTAGGGGGTTGTAGGGCCTTGTGAAGCCATGGGTGGTGCCAGGGCTTGCTGTATTCTGGGCTCTGCTTGTTTCACGTCCAGGTCTTGAGGAGGGGCATTCTGTTGTGTTTCCTCTCTGGTCCTGGCTAACTCCCTGTGTAGCTGCTTGTTTTCCTCCTTCAGTGAGCTCACCTCCTCCTGCAGCTGTCTCAGTGCAGTCATGTGCTCCTGTCTGAGCTGGTGGAGCTCCTCTTTCAGCTGCTCTGTCTGGCCTTGCTCTGTAGCGCTGGTCCTGCTGCTCTCCCTGAATTGCGTAAACTCCAGCTCCATCAGGGACAGGCTCTCTCTCAGCTGCAGCAGGCTGTGTGTGGGTCTGGGGGAGCAGGAGGGCTGGGGGGAGTCAGTACTCTGCTGGCTGGACCTGTGTCTGGGGTGCTGGGGACCAAAAGGCTTGGAGGATCATATGTTATTGTTTTATCTGGAAGAGCTGTGATTCTAACCTTTTCTTTTAATTTGAGGAGTCTTTTTTCGAAATCAAAAAGAATTTCTTCATTCCCTTGTATTAGGACAGTACCATTGTGATAAATGTTAATGGTAAGCAGATAACAGTCTGAGTCCACCTCTTCACCTATATTCAGCTGTCGGCCTTTTGAAATCCCATTCTTTTTAATGTTTTTGAATTCCTCACATATTGTGGTCTGCCAGGTTTCTGTCTCTGCAGTGCAGAAAAGCAAATTTGTAATTATTTTGTTTGTCTCCTGTTGTCTCATAGTCCACAATTACTGTCTCTGGACGGTCTTCTATGATTTTGTTTTTGAATAATTTCCTGGCTTTAGCACTCCTGGTACTCTCTGGGTAGATCATCTTGATGGAGTTCTGCCCTGCCTGCTGCAGCACTCTCTGTTTGGCCAGGCCTAAATGGTTACTTAAAGCCATTTCTTTTTACTAGCCTGTGCTGAGCTGGCCTGTCAATCAAGCAGCTTTCCAACTGTCAATTTTAAGTGTCACTTTTTACAGTTGGGACACACAGCCAGTTGGCTAATGGTAATGCTACACACTTTAATTCAGTGATGTAATGTAGTTTTTTAACCTTCAGTTTTATTTTGTCCTCTATCTTTTGTCCTTTTTTATAATCATGGTTTGCCTTTCTTATTTTATCCCTTTAAATTTGTAAAGGCTTACGTTTCTTCTGTTTTCTTTTTGTGTTCCCTTTTTTAATAAATGTCCAAATTCCTTTTTCTTGTTGTGTGTGAATTTGCCCTCTTATTTTCAATCCTTTCTGTCTTTTTTGTTGTAATCCTTTCTCTTTTTTCCCCTATTCCTGTCCCTTTACTGTTGGTGATTTAGCTCAGCATTTCCAAAGAATTTCCATTTGCTTTTTTAAATGTAAAAAAATGACCTTATAAATAACTGAACTTATAGAAAGTCAATAAGTATGTAATGTTTGTTTTGTATTTGTGTTTAATTTGTAGTTTATTTCATTTAATCCATTCTAAAGATGTTTTTTATCAGGAGCTCATCTTTCTGTGATTCACCCTCCATTCAGAACAAATGTTATTCTTTGCCTTTGAGTTTTATATCAATGTAAGTTTTCTTTGTCACATCAGAGAGGCTGACCACATTTGCAAGGCAACTGTTCCTCTTTCTGTTACTCTTCTGCACTGTTGAGATAATATGTGATACAGCCCACATCATTACAAATGCTGAATCCAAGTGGCCAGGCTCTGTCCATGACTCAGCTTAAATTTTTACAAAAATTACACTGTACCCCCATATGATTATAGGACAGTTTGATGGTGTCCTACTTTGGGACAGAGAGTTCCCCTACCTGCCCTCTGTCTCTATATTATGTTATCATATTCACTTTGTTATTCAGTTAACTCCAGAATTATTGGCACCCCTGTCTGGAAATGCTGTAAAAATACAATAAAAAATGAATAAAAAATTTATTGAGATAAACTCAAAATGCATAGAAGCAAAAAACATTGTAGTTTATGAATGTTCCAATAATTAAAAATCATACATTTATTTAATAAATAAACACCATTCCTCTTTGTAGATCCTTTCAAGATCATTCACATTCTTGGGTTTGTGCTTATCACCTGCCCTCTTCAGTTTAGCCCACAGTTTTTACATCGGATTGAGGTCTGGTGACTGAGATGGCCATTGCAGAACATTGATTTTGTTGTCCCAGAAATATTTCTGTGTGGATTCATTGGGTCATTGTCTTGGTGGAAAGTTCACCTACAGCCAAGTCTCAGCCTTCTGGCAGAGGCAACCAGATTGTCAGCCAAAATTGCCTTATACTTGGTGGAATCCATTGAGCCATCGATCTTTACCAGTGCCCGTGGACCTCTGAAAATAAAACAGCCCCAAAACATCACTGACCCATCACCATGTTTCACCGTGGGTATGAGGTGCCTTTGCTCGTATGCATCTGTTTTGGGACGCTAAACATGCCGATGCTTTATCTGACCAAAACATTTCATTCTGGTCTTGGCCACATCTGGCCACAGCACCTTCATCCAATATTTATTGAAATTATTTTTTGGCAAATTGCAAGTGCTTGCTTCTGTGTCTTGGGGTGAGAAAAGGCTTGGTGCTTTTTGAAACCTGGTGACTCCAAGATGGCATCAAGGCCTGCAATTCCTTCACAGTGATTCTTGGGGATTTTTTTGCTTCTCTCACCATCCTCCTCCCTGTCCTAGGGGGAGAATGCATTTGCGTCCTTTACCTGTCAGGTTTTCAACTGTTCCATGTTTATTAGATTTTTTAAATAGTTGCCCTGACAGTGCTCAGTGGTATATTTACTCCTTTGTGGACCCTCTTGTAGCCATTACCAGAGTTATGAAGGTCTACAACCATCTGTCTCTTTTAGACTGCCATTTTTTTTTTTTGTTTTCTTTATGTTGTTGGATGGCAAGGGTATTTTTATGCGTGGTACCTCATTTTTAAACCCCAGTGAAACTGGAAGTGATGTAATGATACAATATAGTTCCCTAACTCTTAGATGAACCTAAATCAGATGAATTTCATTCCTGGTTTAAATTTGGTAGATTTTATTTACGATAATCTTTAGGGGTGCCATTAATTGTGAAACTTTGATTTGGAGGAAACTGATTTTTAATTGAATTGATGAATGATTTTGGTTGGCTAAACTGAAACATGAATACACTACAGTATTTGTTGAATGTTGGCATTTTGAGTTCATCTCTATAATGTTATGTATTTTTTTGTTGTATTTTTACTACATTTTCGGTCAGTTTTCCTGTGTGTGTTCTACACATGAGGATAAACATAAGAGTTAGAGCTGGGAGAGTAAGAGAGGGAACAATGGGTTCTTCCTAGTTTTATAACTTTCATTGCCCATTGCATGTGTCTGGGGTTACAGAATTTGCTGACTGTAACTGAGGATGTCAGGCTGAGGCGGTGCTATAAACATCAGTGGTGTTTCCTGTGGAGTGTGTGGAAATGTAGTTCCATTGTCCCTACACCCCCCTTTGGTCTCAGGATGCGGCTTAAGCCAGTATTCCTTTAGAGTGCAAAAGTCATTCAACATTCCACAGGTCCAGGTCAAGTTCATTTGACAGGTCATGACAGTTTGGCAAATCTGGGCAGTTCATACACAGCTGTAGACATCTGGGCAGTTATGTGTAACATTTAACCAATCATGAATAACATATCAAAAGAGAACACTACTAACAGTCAAGGACTGACTATGAAGGTACAGTCATAGCTACTGACAAACACAATCAATAAAACATAATGGAAAATAAGAAAACAGCAGCACCTGGGTTTATGCTTTAAGTGGTCAGGAGTGTTAGTGAGGTAGAGTATGATTTGTCAGTGATCCAGTCATGAGAAGTGTGAGGAGGGTGTCCTGTGGATCAGATTAACTTTTGACTACAGTTTGAGTTCTGGTCTGGCCCAGACTGGACTGGACTGTTTAGTCATTTCAGACAGGAGCTGCTGTGGAAGGGTGATTCCTGGCTGTTACCCACAGGTACTCTTGTGCTGGTCTGACAGAGACTGTTTATCCTGGTGACTGTATGAAGAAATGGAAATACAGACATAATGATCTCATTTCTAGTTGCTATAGGCAATAAAATCAATGGCAGTTCGTTTCTGAAGAATTGTGTTTTTTCCCTTCAAATTATAAAGTATTGATGATGGTGTCAATATGGTCTCAAACTGTTCTAACAATATCAGTAAGGTATCAATAAGATCTTGATACCCATCCCTAGTGAGAGGTAACTGTAGTGAAACACAGTTTGTGTTCCCTGTGTGGAGGGGGATAAATCATACGATTGTCAGAAGATTCGTGCTGAGATCTTCTGGTCCCCCCTTTGGAAGGGTGCAGGATTAAAGACCTGAATAGACTGAAAGGTTTTGGTTAGAGGAAGTAGAAGAATGATGCTCAGAGCAGCCTGAGTCACAAGGAGACCCCCCTTTCCCCTTTTCACTGTGTGAAGAGTGAGATATCAGCACATAGTCTGATGTGGTTTCCACTGAAACACTGCTTAGTGAAGTAGAGTGGGACCTGAGGTCGGCTAGACCGGATACTGGACCCAGATCAGAATGCAAAGTTTTCCTGTGCACCTGGTTATATGTGGCTCCTTGCAGAATTGAGGTGAGTGGGGATGAGACGTTAACCGCTGAAAGAAAAGAGGGGGGGGCATGTGACTGCAGTACTGCAGAGCGTTCACTTTTAAGATGGAAAAATTCCACTCTGTAGGAGCAGAGGTATGATTTGGCAAAATTCAAATCATCTAGATACTGCAGAGCTTTTTTGCTAAAGGTTTGTAGATTTTTGAGGATGTTTGTTGTGAGCTTTCAGGTTTAAAATTTCACTCCCTAGTTACACATTTGCAAAGGAGGGCAAGGCTGGCTTGCCTTGAGAGAGACAGAGCATGAGTATGTATTATTCAGTTCAAATTAGGTTAAGGGCACTTTAATAATGCCATTAAATTTCAGAGGTACTGAAGATGTTGGTACGCCAGAAAAATTACCTAATGAACAATTATTTTCATGATTCATAGATAAGAATAATGATTGTTCGTAATCAATTAAAGCTATCTGTTGTATTGATTTGAATGATTAAGAGTGATTAATAATACCAATAATGAATAACAATACTTTTCTTCAAGTTTGTGTGGAATTGTCAATGTGGTACCAAAGGGAAATTCACAACCACAGTGTGAGCTTTGCTTGCTGTTACTTCATTCACCTGCAGTAGACAGTGGCATTTGAGAACATGGGCACCATCCAGTGGTCCATGTGGGAAGTGCAATGATTTAAGTTTGAAGCTGCTTGGATAGGGGCCCCATTATCTATTTTGTCAGGAGCCTCACTCCCTCCTTCTTCTCCAGGGGCCCCACTTTCTGCCTGTTTTCCAAAATTGAACAGCATTTTTCTTTCTAAAAAAAAACATTAAATACAGCCAAATGATATTATCACAAAACATTGAATATGCCAAAATCTATCCTCACACATGAAGGTGCCACAAATGTAGAGTAACTGTGCTATTCACCACATGGGAACCAGAAAATATGAGGATAATGCTGTTCCTCACAAAGGCTCCAGTTAAATGCAGGTGAAGTGTATGTAGTGCAAGAACAAACAGATAGCACAATATGTTCAACTTAACAGTCCCAGCACCAGGCACCAATTAAAAGTATTAAATCTCATAAAATGACTTAAGCCATAACCTTTCATTTCACAAACATATTAGAATTACAATATTAATGGCAAACCAACAGGAATTACCATACCCTTTTAACAATACAATTCTTGATAATTTGTATTGGGGATCTCATCAATTTTTGAAGGCTTTCTTCTATGAATAGAGTGGCTACAGTCAATGTTTATGTGATAACAACACAGTCAACCAGTTATAAATGCAAAGGCCTCATTATTCACAATAAAAATGATTTAAAAAAAAATATGTATATGAAAGCGAATCCAAGAGTGTGTAGATGACTTAGAACACACAGAGAGTGTGTGTGTGTTCTCTCCACAGGCTGGGATGGTGTATATTTATAGTGTGTGTGTGTGTGTGTGAGAGACTCTACTCCAGCTGGCACTGGGACACTGAGTCATTATACTGTCACACTCCAAACTCAGCACAGAGGGGTGTGTGTGTTTTCTCCAGAGGCTGGGTTGGTGTATATTTATAGTGTATGTGTGTTCTCTCCACAGGCTGGGATGGTGTACAGTAAACCCCCCTCCATCGCGGGGGATTACGTTCCAGACCCACCCACGATAAGTGAAAATCCGTGAAATAGAAACACCCTATTTAAATACACCCTAGGCATGTTATTATAAGTTTTACGGTACTTTTAAAAGCATTTTAAGGTATTTAAATGCACCTTTAAAACAATATAAACGCATTTAAACACATAAAAGATATTGAGAGAGAGCAAGACCAATAGATTTAAACTCATAAACAATTCTACGGAATGCCGCGAAATGGCGAAAATATCAGCGATACTAAAACTAATATTACAGAAAAACACAGCGAAATACCGGGACCGCGAAAACTGAACCGCGATATCAAGGGGGGTTTACTGTATATTTATAGTGTGTGTGTTCCCTCCACAGGATGGGTTGCTGTGATCTCACAGAGGGCTGCTGTGATGATCTGGCCTCAGTCCTGCGTTCTCCCCACTCAGAGCTGAGAGAACTGGAGCTCAGAGACAATGAGCTGCAGGATTCAGGAGTGAGAGCACTCTCTGCTGGACTGGAGGACCCACACTGTAAACTGCAGAGACTGGGGTGAGTAACAAACACAAACCCCCTCTTAAATGAAGGGCTCATATGTGACTAAATATCCCACTCATATTCATAATGACTCAGGCTAAAGCTTTCTGTTCACATGTTTGTTAAATGTTTGTTTTTCCAATAGCCATTTCAGTGTTCATAAGGGAATAAAACACTGAATTGTTCATTCATGATAACAATATTAATTACATACCTTCAAGTATAGAAAACAAAGAAGTTAATGAGTCAGTCCCACTCATTAAAATAATAATAATAAGATGTATACAACTAATTCCACAGCCCTGTGATTTTATATTCAGATTCTGTAAGGTGTGTTTGTCCAGAGCTGGTCTCCTTCTCTCTGCAGGCTGTCAGGCTGTCGAGTCACAGAGAGAGGTTGTGATTCTCTGGCTTCAGCTCTGCGTTCAAACCCGTCACACCTGAGAGAGCTGGATCTGAGCTACAATCACCCAGGAGACTCAGGAGTGAGAGCGCTCTCTGCTGCTAAACTGGACACACTTACACTGCTGTAAGTACAGAGAGTTTCCACACTGCACCTCATAGACACACTGCTCTAAGTACAGAAGAGTTTCCACACTGCACCTCATAGACACACTGCTGTAAGTACAGAGAGTTTCCACACTGCACCTCATAGACACACTGCTGTAAGTGCAGAGAGTTTCCACACTGCACCTCATAGACACACTGCTGTAAGTACAGAGAGTTTCCACATTGCACCTCATAGACACACTGCTCTAAGTGCAGAGAGTTTCCACACTGCACCTCATAGACACACTGCTGTAAGCACAGAGAGTTTCCACACTGTGTGTCACTCAGTCACTGTCTGTTCTGCTGTTCCAAAAGTGTGGACCATGGAGGAGAGAGCAGGAACAAACCAGGACCCAGGAAATGTGAGTCTGTCAGCACTGAACACTCACTCCCTCCATTTCCTCTCCTCCCTCTTTCTTTCACATCTATTTTCAACTATTTCAGTCCCTCTCACACAGAGGTGCACATACATACAAACACAACCCTGTTTCGCTCTTTCTCTCACACACACTCAATCACACATATTAGTAATGAAAATTAACCTCATTCATGTCTCTGGTTTGCAGATGGCTGTCAGCTCACACTGGATCCAAACACAGTGCACAGAGAGCTGTCTCTGTCTGAGGGGAACAGGAAGGTGACACGCACAGAGAGAGAGCAGCCATATCCTGATCATCCAGAGAGATTTGATTACTGGCGCCAGTTTTTGTGCAGAGAAAATGTGTCTGGATGCTACTGTTACTGGGAGGCTGAATGGAGTGGGCCTGAATGGGGAGGGGTTAATATAGCAGTGACATATAAAGGAATCAGCAGGAAAGGACGGGGTGATGACTGTGTGTTTGGAGGAAATAAAAACTCCTGGAGTCTGTACTGCTCTAAACACAGTTACTCTGTCTGTCACAATAATAAAAACACAGACATACCTGCCCCCCCCTCCCCCTACCGCAGAGTAGGAGTGTGTGATGATGATGATGGTGAAGGAGTGTGTGTGTACAGAGTAGGAGTGAGTGTGGACTGTCCAGCCGGCCCTCTGTCCTTCTACAGCGTCTCTGACTCTGACACAGTGACGCTCCTGCACAGATTCCACACCAACTTCACTGAACACACACCCCTCTGTGCTGGGTTTGGAGTGTACGGATCCAACACCTCAGTGTCCCTGTGCCAACTGGAGTAGGGTCTCTCACACACACACACACACACACACATACACACACACACGTACACTTACACACACTCAGACACACACACACCCTCTGTGCTGGGTTTAGAGTGTATGTATCTAACACCTCAGTGTCCCTGTGCCAACTGAAGTAGAGACACACACACACACACACACACTCACACACTTATACACTCTCCCTGTGACACATATCCATTCCAGCTCACACACTCACCCATAAAAACATGCTGTAACCCAAATGCACACATACTCACACCTGTACTGCTACACACAAACAAACACACACACACTCCATACACTGCAAAATACATGCACGCACACACACACTCAGTCTCAGATGTATCAATACACTCATACCGGACCTGCTACACACAAACACACTGACACACCTGCAAACACAGTTGAAAAAAAAAAAAAAGACTGTTTGCAGTTGACACTTCCACCCACACATAAACACACAAACATACACTCTCTTACAAACACTCACCCATACATACATAGATATACACACACACCAAAAAATGCATGTTCACTCACAAACACAAATGTACACATGCACACATAACATGTTAATATATAAACTTAACTGAAATATAAAACATAAACTGACATTAAAATATACTCAACCAAATTCTGTTTCATAGCTCACACACAAACAGTATTTTATATATTTTTATACATATGTGCCTGTGGAAACGCACACAGATTTGTACATAGATATACTAGGTAGGAGCAGAGGTAGGTGTGAGACACAGTTTCAGATGTCTCCAGTTTACCTCAGTAAAAGTTCAACCCTGTATATAACAATATGGCTTTTTAGCAGGTTCATTTGAAGAGCTATTGTGTAATCATGTTTTATTTTATTACAATAAAATTATATTATAAATGTTAAAGGTGTGTGTATGTAATTTTTTTGACGCAACACACGAATATCACACACAACCCCCTGAACCTAACACCAACTGTACCACAGAGAAACAGCCCTGACTGTGCTGTGAACAAAAACAGTAGGGAGTTAGTGCATCTCTGTGGAGCCTTAGGCCTGTACGTGCTTAATGGCAGGATCAGAGGGGACTCTTTAGGGAGCTTCACTTACTGCTCAGCTCTTAGAGCTCGTATAGTCAACTTTGCCATCACTGATATGGACCCATCCGACATCAGCATTCACTGACAGACCACAGACCCCTTTTTTACCACCACTGTAAAATCAATGTGCACCTGGAAAGAACTGGAAAGCCTAGGAATTAAAGGCATTTGTTCTTCAATCTGTAATTTAAGATAACCCCCAAAAAACTAACCAGAAAAATAATCAGGAAATCTTAAATGCTAAAAGAAATGGTTGGATGATGAATGCACATCCATGAAAGATAAAATGAGACTATTATTACATTTGAAATATCAAAATCACAAAACCCAGATTTTAACTTCAAATGTGAGATGCTAAAATTGTACAAGCATGCCGTAAAGTAAATTAAACAAAAATCATTCACAAGGCAATTGTACAACTTGAAGAGTATAGCAATTTGTACTTGTTTTTTGTCAATGTGTTTTTAATTTCTTCTCTGGGAAAAACTTAGTAACTTAACTTACAAAATAAAATCAGAATTGGAGCCTATCCCAGAATGAATTGGGCATGGGGCAGGGTGACACCCTGGACAGATGAGCACTTCCAAAACCCAGGCTAACACATGCAAGCTCAACACAGGGACTGCTGCCCATTGTGCCTGCCCACTGAAACTGTGAGGCCACAGTGCTAACCACTGAGCCACCATGCTGCCTACAAATGGTACAGCTCAGTATATATTTCATAGTCTTGTGTCTCATTTGCAACCCTGAAATGCATTAATTACACATGTTATTTAATCTAACAAACATATGTCAGTGGTGTAGTGTAATGGTTATTTTGCAGCAGGTCAAATTTAGTGATACAGGGTTTGATTCTCAGGTAGGCACTGCTGTTGTACCCTTAAGCAAGGCATGTGACCCTGATTGCTCCAATAAACATCCAGCTTTATCAACAGAAGTTTCTGTGCTTTAGGCACTATCTGAAATATACTGTGATACCGTGTGATGCATGTACTGTGTGATGCAAAAAAAAAAACAGTATCAGGCTGAGGTGCATCAGCTACCAGAGAAAAAAAGGACTGAGACTCAAACACAAAGAGGTATCGAAAAGATTGCATAAATTACACATAAAGTACACTGCTCTGGGTACACCCCTCCTCTTATTTACCTTCTTTTTCTTCCTCCTCCATTTCTTTAGTCATCAGATTATCGTCCTCCACCTCGTCAGCACCTCACAAATGTAGGTCCTCCCCGGGAAGAGGCGGATGGTTGGGCAGATGAGGGAGAAAATTACAGCGAACACCAGAATCCAAAGCTCCAAGGCCATTCTGCAGCTATCGAGGGACATTCTGCAGAGAAGGCATCTTGTGAGAGCACCGTTCACAGCCAACCACAACTTGTAATTTTAAGTTTGCTTGATTTAAGTTTGCTTCAAGACAGGAGTAAGCACAAATTCATATGGGCCTATCTCAAATGACTGTACCGTCCTCTCTTTCTACCAGACACCATACTATGCAACTTCACCATGTAAATTAGTCACTTCAATTACTTGTTCTCAACTAACCAAACCATTATTGACTTACCTAACAACAAGGCAAAACAAGCCCCTTTGGTTTTTATGGAAAGGTACCATTTCATGTAAAGGTACCCCTTAAGTCTGTCACAACAATGCCCAGGATAATGCAACGCCTTAGCTGTGCTGCTACAAAAATGTAGATCGTGCAGAACTGACTATATTGAAGGAGCAAATTCCATCATTTAATTTTCCAACTTTAAACCTTTGAGGACTTCTCTGTAGAAAATATCCTTCTTATTTGGAACACAGTTCTAATCTCATTGATCTACTTTTAATATGCACAGATTTTCGGACTTCAGAATTATAGGCCAGAGATGTCAAGCTTTAAAATATGATTGACATTTACATTTAGTATTCTGTCCTCACTTAACGTTTCTGTGCAAAGCTAGACAGATAGTTAATATAAAGGATCCAATAAAGGCTTGAGGTAAGTTAAGTGCTTTAATGACAATTCCTTTATCTATCGTCCTTGTATTTTTATTTTGTAAAACTGAAATGACAATAAATAAGACATTAAATTACATTTACTGTCTGCGTAATTATTTTTTCATAACATCAATAACCAGGGTAAACAAAGGAGAGTAGCTAACATGGATTTCCACAGAAAATATTGTAGTGTAGCGAGGAGAAACTAAGTTAACATACTTTGCAAGCCTAAACAGCTGAAATAAAATTAAACAGATGTACCACTTAATATAGAATGTTTACAAGGACTTTTTATGAATTAAGCTTAGAATAAACTCATCAACTTTGCTATATACTCGAATGAATAATTAGCTACGTGTCTAGGTTAGTACAAAACACAGCATAGCAAAATGCTAGCGAAATACAATGTAAAATATAAAAAATAAATGCTATCTCGGTTAGCGCATATGCTAACTTGCTAATAATAACAAAAACTGGCAAAAGAGTAGCTGTACTGCCTGACAACTGTAACACAAATTACAAAATATTTTGTGACTTACAGGCGTATATTTCCAAGACCTTGCCTAGAAAGGTGAACGAACAATAGACAGCATGGTTTAACCGAAGTCATTCTCTAAAATGGAGGATAGATTGACAGGTTAATTCGAACAATTCAACAGCAGCTACAACTGCACCACTAGGGGGAGCCAAATTAACAGAATTAAGACCAGAACAGTTACATTTATTCATTTTGCAGACGCTTTCATCCAAAGCGACGCACAAGGAATGCATACAGTCAACGTAAATACGGGACGAATCTTTGAAAATAAGCGTATCATTTAAACAGCAGTTTAAAGTATAGCTAAAGTAAGATCAATGTAATAGTCATAGTCACAAACATAGCATAGCCAACAAACATAGTACATAGCAAGTAATACATTTATAAACAATACTTTATACAATTTATAATAAAGTAATGAACTGAAAGGAACCGAAACGACTATATCTCGGCATAGAAGTCAGCTTTGTTGGCCAGGCTGCGTCTGCGGTGGTTGGGTCTCCTGAAATGAGTAGAAAAGCACAGAGCAATAGGGGAAGGAAGCAAACACATGACAAGCTGAGGGTTGTCTGGAGAGAAGACAATAAAGAATAAAGAAACTGTAGGTAGAGGCCAGAAAAGGCACACACAAAGTGATGGAAGGAGGATACAACTGACGATGAGGATGCTGGACTGCTAATTCCAATTGACAACATATTAACAACTGCTGCTACTGCTTCAGAAACACAACAAAAATCAAAACTACTTGTCAGAATTCAGTATGTTCTGTCCCACAGTCCCTCACAACTAAATCAATGTCCAGTGTTGATTCACAAATTTAGGAAGAAAAACAGTCCCAGCAGATAGGAAGTATGTGGAAATTCATAATAATTTCTCTCTGTCCTTTATGTTCAATTCTGCATCAGTTATCTACTTCTCTGTTGCATTTTGTTCTACATTTGAGCATCCTGTCCATTGTACCATCATAGTTATGGAATGGCATTTTAGTCTAAATTAAATAAACAAAAACATTTATGAAATAAATAAAAAAAAATCAAATAAATAACAAATCATAAATTACTTGATAAATTGTGAAATAATTCAATAAAAACTCAACCCATTACGATAAAATATTATTTCAGCATATTAATTTTCAAAATACCATTATCATGCTTGAATTTTGCTTCATAATGATGCCATAATTATTTGATCTTCATTTCATAATACATTTTATTTCCAAATGGCTTTTTTCGAGCAAACCTGCTTTAATTTATAATGAAACTTTTATTTCATAATCTCAATTTTATCACAATTCTTTGTGAACTGCAAGTAATTCACAGTGTAAATACTCGTACCTTATGGCAAAACAAGTTTGCACCAACACTGGCCATTCTCATATACGATATGATACTCTTAGCTAAGTAACATACCTGGCTGGCTAATGAGCTATATTTATGTAAAATATTTAAACTCCTGTAATTTCTGTTAGATTCAGGCACGGAACTGATCAATTAATTTTAAAGTAATGACAAAGAGACACTGCATTTGAGGAAAAGCTTGAGGTATCTACTTACAAGTCTGAAGGATGTAACTGTCCAAGAAAATAGTGGTGGAACACAATATTGTCTTCTACTATACTAAGTGACTGGTACATTTTCGTATGATATAGTTGCAATCAATGAGAAGTCCAAATGACATATAAGTTGATAGTTGTTTGCATTTTAACAACATTCATGTTGTGACATCATAGAGGCTGAACTATCGAAAATTCTAAACAACTTGAACATACTGTTGCTGGGAAATAGAATTAATGTGAATTCTGTCCAATTCTATGTTCCAAATTTACAAGAATAATTGAGTAATATCACACCTCGGTAGTAGGTACAAGGCCGCAGCCCGGGTGCCAAAGATGATCACAGCCATGCTGATATTCAGTATAACACCAGACCTTGAGTGTGATATTATAACAGCAAGACCTCCTCGTCCCCCATATCCGCCTCATCTTCTCCTTCTTTCTTTACGATAGGTACCTAATCCTAACTGTTCTGCCGATTTCTTTCAGCCAAAAAAAAAGGGGGGGGGGGGGGTTTCCCCCTCACCTCGAGGAGAGAACTACTCCTCCCCCTGAGACTCCAAGCCCAAGTACATTCTCTACAATATCCCTAATCAATAAACTCATTTAATGCTCTATCGTTGTCTGTGCATTTTGTACTACTGAATGCTTTTAACAGTTCTACAAGTCAATAATCTGAGACAAAAAATTATGTTTTTTGTTGTTTATTCACCTCCACCGACAAAAATAGTTCCTTTAGGATTAAATGTACACATGTTCTCAAGCGAAACAGTTTCTTGACTGCAGGTTAGTTAGCCCTTTTAGCTGATCAACCACAATCGTGAACGTTTTTCAGTTCTAAAACATTTTCAGTTATAAGGCTCTAAAAATGTTACAGAATGATATGTCAATGCATTTCCAGCAAATATTGAAATAATGAAGGGTGTCAATGAAATGTGTGCTGTGTCACATGTTCAGTGTAAACATAAAGATTGTTAACATAAAAATAGGACAGAGATTTTTGGTACACATCATCTTTAAGGTGTCTAGTATTGATACATGCATTTTCAATTACTCAACTTTGTTCAGTGTGGTCATAGAATGAGACATGATGAAACATGTCGATGGCAACAATAGTGACCGGTGGGATAGCAGTATAGGTATACACATACGTATACACATACATAGTTTTTGTTCTACCTAACTTTCTACTCTGTTCTACCCTTTAATTCAAAATATTCACAAAAATATATTTGACTCTAATATTCACAAAAAAGTAAAATGATTGAAAGGAAAACATTAAATCTTATCATGATATAAATATTTTTCTCTAAAATATGTGTGCCACAATTATTGGCACCCATAGAAATTATTTTGAGTAAAATGCTAACTAAAGTATATTCTCATTCATATTTTATATTTTAAAGTTCACCTGAGGGATTAGGAACACTTAAATGGTCAGCCATGACTTCCTTTTTCACTGGGGTATAAATATGAGGTGACACAAAGGCCAAATTCCCCTTGTCATCCATAAATATGAGACAGTGAGAGTTATTATTGAACCACTGAAGCTCAGTGTGCTGGAGCAGAACCCCTCAGTGTCCCGGGTCAGTGCCTCTGCGGCGCCTCATATGCGGTCCAGGACTTCTGCTTCTTTGAAAATCGGCCCTCTAGTGCCGGTGCTTCTGCATCATTTCTGATGAGCAGCTTATTTAGCTTTGCAGAACCAGATGGGTGGCGGCTTGATCCAAGGGATGCCGGCTATCAGGAGACTCCTGGGAGGCTCTCTCGGCTCCCCTCCTCTCTGCGCTGCCGTTGTTGTGGTGCAGGCGATGCAGGTTATTGGTCCCAGTGAGTGCTCCCCAGTGTATCCTGTTTGAGAAGCTCCAGGGCCCGTGCTGTGTTACTGCAGAGCATAGCCTTTACTTTTTGGGCTGGGAATAGCTTTTTGGATTCAAAAAACTTCCCATTGAGTCCATGAGAAGAACCTCTTCAGCTCCTGGTGGTGTTTGTTGTTTTCTGTTGGGGGTTGTAATGCAGAGAGGGGTGTGTGTTTGGGGAAGGGTGCAAGTCTGGGAGGGAGGGGGTGTCGGCCTGTGTGCTGGGGGGGCTGTTGGACTCTGTTGATTGCGTTTTGTCAGGAGGAGTGGTTGTGTCTCTCTGGGCCAGCAGTTTGGCAGGGGGCTGTGCACAGAGTGTAGTTTGTGTCATTGGAAGGTGTGTTGTTTTGAGGGGAATGGTTTGTGTGTCAGTGTGTGTGTTTCCAGTGGTACATGAAGTACATATGAGCTCCTGAAGCTGCTCTCATAGGTGCTGTATCTCCTTGATGAAGGATCTCTCCCTGTGTTGCATGTGCTCTTTTACGGCAGCCAGCTGGGCTCTCAGGGCCTGGTTGTCCTGCCTCAGAGTGGCAGCCTCCTCTCTTAGCTTAGCGATAGCTCGGCTGTTCTCCCTGCTAACACTACTGCTTCTGTTCTACTGTTATACATGTGTTAAGGTGAAGGGCCAGATGAAAGTGTGATTCTTTAGTTCTATGGGTCCTGTTATTTGTATCTTATTGGGTTGCACATTTCATGTGCCACTTGTACATACAACACAATGGGGCCATCCTCTCTTACATCCCAAAATGTGTATTTCGGTAAGATAAAACTATTTTTGTGAAAACTAAAAATAAAAAAAATTAAATAAAAAACACCTGTTAGTTGTTAGTATCACACAGTACATGTATCACACAGTATCACAGTATATTTCACATTGTGTGTCTCTGCAGCTTCGGGTCTCCCCTGATATAATGTACGTGAATCATGAGCGACAGATGGGCTCTGTCTCCCTCCTGTGGTCTGTGTATGTAATGGCAGCTTGTATGAGGTGTGATGAGGGAGAGTACTCTGGACTGCCCTGCCTGGTGAACACTGCAACTATATCCTGGGACATGTTATATACCACTGCTTCATATTCAACAGATTTATCATGAAAGTACTTTTCATTAACCGGCAGTTATTCGTCTGGGCAGCTTTGAAGTTTTAGAATGTTTTTAACACTGCCACTTGAATTTCCTCCAGCTGTCATTAACTGGCTTGGATATTCTGAAAATTAAATTCAATGTCAGTATTTGACATTGCAGCTACAACTGTGTCAGTATACAGAGTGTGAGAGAGTTATAACTGACCCACTGAAGCAGAACAGTGTCCCGGGTCAGTGCCAGTGTGTGAATATATTTGTGCTGCTGATGTAGTGGAAACTCTGACAGTAGTAATCTCCTGCATCTTCAGCCTGGACTCCACTGATGGTCAGAGTGAAGTCAGTCCCAGATCCACTGCCACTGAATCGATCAGGAATCCCTGAGCTACGTGATGTTGCCCTGTAGATCAGGAGTTTATGAGCTTCTCCAGGTTTCTGCTGATACCAGGCTAAATAGTTATTGCTATACACAGCAGAGGTGGTTCTGCAGCTCAGGATGACAGTGTCTCCTATGAGAGCTGATTTACCAGCAGGAGTCTGAGTCACAGTTACCTGACCTGTGGATTCTGAAGGGAAGAATAAAAAAAAAAAATACTTATATTATCTATAGTCACATTAGAATGTCACATTATTGCCCAGGCAGTTATTTAATATTTTTTAATACATTTACTTTTTATACTTCCATTGAAATTGAAGACAGTATAACAATTTGAATATGTTTTATGAATCTTACCCTGAATAAAAAAAGCAAGAGCCCAGATGAAGATGGTGAGAAAAGTCATTGTTGCTGTGGGTTCTGTTGCCATGAAGGACAGCTCTCAGTCATCAAGTGTTAAACTCACAGGTCTATAAACACTCCCAGAGCACTGAAGCATGTGCTGCCAATGCAAAGTGTCTTCTCTATGCAAATGGTCTTCCTGGGTACAGCAGACACTTGTAGCCCAGCAGTGCTGTGGAGGCAGACTAGGGCTTATGGGCTGTGACACAGACAGAGCAGTTTAACACTGGTGTAACAGTGTCTGGACAGCAGGATCACAATCCAATCCAACATAATTCACATTTTGCCATCATATTCTTTTTTTTATTAGGTTTTGCCTAATGTTAATGCTATGGGTTAAGTTAGTTATAAGTTAATTATCCTCTATCACTACTGCACTGACAAGTTATGCATATTGTGATTGATTCCCATTGTATTAAATTACCAGTCAGGTCTGGCTTCTGCAGCCATTGCTGTTTTTGCACTACAGTGAATGAGGCTTTTGCTGCTTTCCTACATAAACATGCTAAATTAACTGGATGTGATCTGAACATTATCCTGATTGGTAATAACTCAGTTTCATTTAAACTGTGTAATTCTGAGAAGGGAATAATCAAGCTCTGATCTGATGTGTTCCTGCTCAGGAGTGCCTCTCAGTGTAGGGTGAGAGCAACACACAGTAATATAAAGAGTACTATAATGCATTTCCATGACTGCAAAGTAAGTAGTACAGTCATGTAACACTTTACTTGTAAAAGCAATAACGAGTACTGTTTAATATATCACAGCTTTTATGTGTATGTGTATTTATAACATTAAATGAAACCCATGAATAAGTTTCAAGGGTTTTTGAAGTACATTGGATTGTTTCCCAAGAATTATTAGCCTATATGTTTGATTCAAGAATAGGGTCATTCATGCATTTTCACATCAATATTACATTTTCAAATTTATATGGTTATCATCTATGAGAACTACACAGAGAAATGAATAATGAGTCCTGTGACACAGTGGCTGGTGTGGCCACTGAGCCGGGTGGCGAGAGGAAGGAAAAACACAGACATTTAAACAAGAAGTGGCCAAAGGCCTTTTATTTGACCCTTTTTTCATGGAAAACCCAACAAAACAAATGGAAACAATGAAACTGAAAACCAGCACAGCCAGGAAAAAGACAATTAACACAAACTCAGTCCAAACCCAAAAAAGTCCTTGTTCAGCCTCTCAGGCTGTGCTTAAATAGAAGGCCTAATTGAAGGCAAGTGCTCTCATAAGCTGACTTGATTAGAAATCACTCTCAGGTGAGGCTGCCTGTTAGTGAGGCCTCTGCTGCTGCAGCTCCAGTTAACTCTCCAGGCTGAGGGAGGGAACCAGGAGACTGCAGTACAGTGGGAGGAGCTGAGGAGCTTGCTCCTCCCTCCACCTCTCCCGGCGCCACAGTCCTATAAAATTTGATGTCACCTTTATCAACTTTCGTTGGTTTTGTAAAAATGCAAGTTATAAGATATGAGATAAGATATAAGTAATATTTCATCATAAAATGATATAATGTACGCAAATAAGCAATGAAAATTCATTTCAACATTATGCCACTTCCCTCTATCTTCGTTACCAAGAGACTTTTACATTTTTATTCATGTGTATTATATTTTTCTAAATAGCCCATACGAACACTTTCATTTTAAAACAGCATAAATAACACATCCAGTTTTTTTTTTGTTTTTTTTTTTCTGAAATTTGCCTCATTTGGCCTAGAAATTAAATCATATAAAAATATTGTACCATTGTAAAGACCACTGTGCTGGAATGTGCTTCAACATCATAGAGTAAGTTAGGCTGTTGTTGGTGCTCTTATAAAACTCTTGTTTGTTCAGCAATGTAAACTCTAACTGTTTTTATTCTTTTAAATTTAAAACATAGAATTGGACAGAATTCACATCATTCTGTTTCCCAGCAACAGTAGTAAGTTCAAGTGGTTTAGAATTTTCAGTATTTCAGCCTCTATGTCACAATAGGAATGTTCTTAAAATACAAACAGCTATCAATGAATATGTCATTAGTTTGCTTGCTGAAGGCGCGAAATACTGTTCTTCAATAGAA
The DNA here is from genome assembly GCA_019788955.1 of Albula glossodonta. NCBI lineage: Eukaryota > Metazoa > Chordata > Actinopteri > Albuliformes > Albulidae > Albula > Albula glossodonta. The sequence continues at coordinate 219,940 of JAFBMS010000283.1, forward strand.
TCTTTACTTCTTCTTCTTATTCCTGATTCTTCCGGACATATCTCCTACAGTTTTTAAGTTAGACATACCAAACTTGGCCACCAGAGGCGTGGATACACTGGTCAGATTGCTTCTATTTTTCTAAGCTTTACGATTCGGACTTTTTAAAGTATTAAGCTGTAAAAATGGCCTCCATTGACTTAACGTAGGTGGGATGTTGAGCATGTAATGTGGCTAACGTTACTAAGCAACAATTGTAACGGTCGTTGTTCGGCTCAAAAACGGATTTAATGCGTCAGTATCTGAATTGTATGAACGACTTCAGCGGTAAGGATTTGCAGTCCTACATATTATCTACTTTTTAAACTAGACATAACAAATGTGTTAACTTTAATAATACTGGCCAAGTTGGTTGTATTTTTCTACGCAATACGATTTACACTTGTTTTAAACCATAAAGCTTCAAAAAACGGTGTCCGTTGACTTAAAATTTGTGTAATGCTGAGCATGCTAACAAGCTAACGTTCGTGACACGAAGCGACAGTGATGACATGTAACGTTACTTTTAATTTAACTTATACCACTTCACCACTAATTGTCGTAAGTACTTCCTACTTTCCGATAATTTTAAGGTAGTTGACAAAATAACATTATCCGAAGAATACATGCTACCTACCTTGCCGGAGTTGACATTCTGAAATAACTTTCCTTTTGACACAAAGATGCTTGGATAACGTTATCTCTCGCTATGATGTTATACTGCACTCATGGAATTTGTCTCGGACAACCACAATGCGCGGTCGGAACTAACAGTTGTATGAAGTGCGTTGTGTGTAATGTTTGTGCAGTATAACTGTGCATCATTATCTACTTAGTGTACAGTTAGCTAGCTAATATTATTGATAGAATTTAGGTTAGCTAGCTAGCTGCTTTGCCTTTTTGCGAGCAAACAACTAATGCATACCTGTAGTACTGACTGCACAAGTGTAATGATAAACACTGCTGTTTATATTAATACTGCCTTGTGGCCTACGGATATTATAATGTATTGTGTACAGTTTTGATTTTGTAGCCAAGCAGATATAATGACACTGCAATGCTGTCCAGGTATAATGATCTTAAATTAATAATTCTTGTTTTGAAGAGAAAGTTCTGTTGCTTCTTGTACACCTGCTGCTTCTACTTCAGTGCTTACTGTACCTCCTAGAAGTTTCAATATACTAATAATAAGAAGTAGTCTTATTGTAATATATGTTATATTATTATGTAGTAGTCTTATTATTAACTTCTCGTAGGCAACATACAGTTTTAAACATACTCTTAAAGCCTTCAGAAAGCAAACAGTTTCTTTTGGAACTCTGTATCTGGAATGAAATAAAGATCAAATAATGAATTACTACATCATTATGATGTAAAATTTAAACATGATAATGGTAATGTGAAAATTAGTGTGCTGAAATAATGTTTTATCATAACGGGTTGAGTATTATTTATTTAATTATTTCACAATTTATCGACTAATTTATTATCCATTTTATTATGTATTTCATAAACGTTTTTGTTTATTTAACTATGAATAAAATGGCATTCCATAAGTATAATATCACAATGGGAAGGAAGTTCAAATGTAGAACACTGACAACTGATGCAGAATTGAACATAAAGGACAGACAGAAATTATTATGAATGACCATGTACTTCCTAGCTGCTAGGATTTTTTTTTTTTTTTTCCTAAATTTGTGAATCAACACTGAACATTCATTTAGCTTTGAGGGACAGTGGGACAGAATGTACTGAATCATATCTTTGAGCTTGACATCTCTGGCCTATCATTCTGAAGTCAGTTAAATCAGTAAATATTAAAAGCAGATGAATGAGATTTGGACTGTATTCCAAACAATAAGTGTATTCTCTACACATAAATCCTCAAAGGTTGGAAGTTTGCTAATTAAATAATGAAATGTATTCCTTTAATATAGTTAGTTCTGTACTATATGCATTATACTTGTAGCCCAGTTAAAACACTACATTATCCTGGGCATTGTTGTGACAGATCTAAGGGGTACCTTCACATAAAATGGTACCTTTACACAAAAACCAAAGGGGCTTGGTTTGCCTTGTTTTTAGGTCAGTCAATAATGGTTTGATTAGTTGCAAACAGGGTTTGTTTAGTCCAAACAAGTAAATTAAATGACTGTCAATTACATGGCAGAGTATGGTGTCCGGTACAAAGAGAGGAGAGTACAGTCATTTGAGATGGCCCAAGCAAATTTATGTTTTCTCCTGTCTTGTTCAAAGGAAATAACCAGCACTCAATAGCCGCTCATCAAGTTAATTGATGAATTAATTAGCAGTCCAAAAATACACAGACGTTTTGGCCATTTTTAACCATAAGATCTCATAAGCTGGTGGAGGCATAGCAGTCGTAGCCATGCATTTTGTTAAGAATAACCTACATTTCCTGAATCTTGAACTGTAACACTTATGCTACCCTTCAATCATCCACACAGCATGAAATAGAATTTTCTGTTGAGCAGATATATTTTTTTTAAATCGCCTTTAAACATACCGGTATAATTGCCAATATATATCCCAGCATAATTTCGGGTTAATTGTTCTGATATCGATATTGATTTTTATATTTTGCTTCATCTTTTTACCTGTCTCTATACTTATGTACTTTTACACCCTGTTACACTTCACACTTATGTATCACTAGATGGTTTCTTGATCTGTTTTACCATACGTTATCGTTACCGATTTTATTAATTATCTTTACTTGTCTATGCGAATCACTTTGGGATGCACCCTGCTCAAAAGGTACTACACAAATAATTATAGTAACTATTGTTATGGTTATGATAATTATTTAATATGATTATTAAATTGTGCAAACAAATAAGTGGCTTCACGTTAGAAACCCTTGGCAACTTTATTGAAAATAACATCACATCAATTAATAGTAGATAAACACATCGGTTTAAAATTATTTGATGGTCCTAGGAAATATAAGGATTATGGCATGGGGAATTAACATCTAGCTAACATGCATGTTCACTGTCTAACTATGTTGCTGGTTAAGTTGCATAACGTAGCCTAGAGAGAACTCTCTCCGTCTTTTCATTAGTTATGTGGTGGAGAGTTGAACTGGAACAGGTACTGCAACCTGCAAGTAACACATCGCGGTAATCCAGTCCTTGCGCAGGAACGCAAAGTGAGGAAGAACCGCGAGGGTCATTCCAATTTGAACAGCCACAACCCCTCTCCTCCATTGCTCTCCCTCACTGGGGAAGGGCTCCCTCGCCTGCTACATCACTCGATTGGAGGGAAGAAGTGAAGGGAGGATTTTATTTCGGATTGGAATGCTGCATAAGTGAAAGTGAAAATGAAACTTAAACGCGATTTTAAAGCAGACGTGTCCTCTACTTCGTAACGGAGAAAATGTAGAGTGGATTATGAAACGCTGGTACGTCGACATTTACCGAATTACAAAATTTGTACAAAGATGTAAAATGATTCGGCTTTTACACATGTTTTCGAATGGATGAAATATATCTCAAGTGGAAAGTTACGCGCTTTGGACACGAACAGTCTGGTTGTCACCGTGTGTGGAGGAAATAAAACGGCCAAACTGAAAGGTACCGAAAAGATACTGGGAGATGACGAAGAACGTCTGCTTTTGGTGTAAATTCTAAAATTTTACCCAGTGCTTAATTTTGGATGTAGTCTCGCCATTACGTATCAGGTTAATGTACCACAATTTATATGATTGATCCATAGCAAATATTGGTTTCTGTCGGGCGAAGTTCTAGTTCGGACAGGTCTAGCCTGCCCACATATGCCAAATTATCAAATAAAATGAGGGTACGTTTGAATCCTGCCCAACAAAAATGTCAGGCTTTGTTTATAATTGTTAATATAACGTGTACAGGTTTTAGTTTGCTTCAAAAGATATACTGAGTGCGACGCGTTGTTCGTATTTCCTCAGAACAAGCTAAACTCAAGGGTGGGTCGAGGAGCTGTCTGTCACAGAGAGGGGTGGGAGTAGTCAGAGGAGCGTGGGAGTAGTTTTAAGATGTAGGCTGAAGGAGAACAATTTTACTCTATTTTGTTTCTTTTGTATTCATTCCGTGGTTTTTTATATTTCTGTCACATAAAAAAAAAAAAAAAAAAAAAGTCATTGTCAATGTATCATCGTCAGCCGGGTTTCTCCTCTTTTTGTAACAGCAGCCTGATGAGATGAGACATGGGAACCAATTCAGACAAAATGTACTATGCTGACTTTTATCTGCAGTGTGCTGTGAGTTAGAGCTTCAGTAAAAGGATGAGGTTAACTGGAAGCTCTGTCTCCATGTGCTGTGAGTTAGAGCTGCAATAAGAGGGTGAGGTTATCTGGAAGCTCTGTCTCCATGTGCAGTGAGTTAGAGCTGCAGTAAGAGGATGAGGTTAACTGGAAGTTCTGTCTCCACGTGCTGTGAGTTAGAGCTGCAGTGAGAGGATGAGGTTAACTGGAAGCTCTGTCTCCATGTGCTGTTAGTTAGAGCCGCAGTAAGAGGATGAGGTTAACTGGAAGCTCTGTCTCCATGTTTTGTTCACAGGGTCCAGGTGGAGAGAGCAGGGTCACCTGTACCCAGCTGTATGTCAGTGAAGAGTGACAAGTCAATGGATCACCCTATCATGTTCAGAGGGGAATGCACTGCTGATCCAAGGTAACTAAACGGGACATTATTTACACGACTGTTTCATGGTACCTCACTCTCACTGGACACAGTCTGGTGTAGGTGGGGCAGGGGCACAGCTGGGGGGGTTGAAGGCTGCACCTGGCCTGGCAGGGGGTCCAAGGCTCAAGCCTTAAAAAGCTTAGTTTTACTGCATGACAAACATTCACTGAATGTGTCATCAAGTTCTAAATTGTGCACATATTAAAAGATTGAAAACTTTGTTAGACTGTTGATCAAGTGCACCTCGCTTCCACAGATGTTTTGATCTGAAAGAAGCTGTGGTACCATTTGACTAAAGCTAACATAAAAGAAAGGTTTACAATTTTGAAGCTTCACTCATTTCAGTTGACATCGAAATCATATTTTTACTTTAGGCAAAAATGCATTTCAAAGCTCAGAAGAGGAAGTAAATAAATGATCCAGACAGGGATAAGTACTGGCCTCTGTTGCTGAGACAGAATGTGGCTTCACAAGGCAACAGTAAAGTTGTAATAGAAAGTTTTTGCTTTCCATATTGAGGCAGGAGTGACGAATGAACTTGGCCATTATATCAATGAAACAGTAAATTTATAATAATCCTGTAAGTTAATCCATTTTGAATCTTTATCTCCATGTACTGTGAGTTAGAGCTTCAGTAAGAGGATGAGGTTAACTGGAAGCTCTGTCTCCATGTGCTGTGAATTTGAGCTGCAGTAAGAGGATGAGGTTAACTGGAAGCTCTATCTCCATGTGCTGTGAGTTAGAGCTGCAGTAAGAGGATGAGGTTAACTGCAAGCTCTGTCTCCATGTGCTGTGAGTTAGAGCTGCAGTAAGAGGATGAGGTTAACTGGAAGCTCTGTTTCCATGTTTTGATGACAGGGTCCAGGTGGAGAGAGCAGGGTCACCTGTACCCAGCTGTATATCAGTGAAGAGTGACAAGTCAATGGATCTCCCGATCAAGTTCAGAGGGGAATGCACTGCTGATCCAAGGTAAGTAAACAGGATATTAAAAAGGTGAGGTTAACTGGAAGCTCTGTCTCCATGTGCTGTGAGTTGGAGCTGCAGTAAGAGGATGAGGTTAACTGGAAGCTCTGTCTCCATGTGCTGTGAGTTAGAGCTGCAGTAAGAGGATGAGGTTAACTGGAAGCTCTGTCTCCATGTGCTGTGAGTTAGAGCTGCAGTAAGAGGATGAGGTTAACTGGAAGCTCTGTCTCCATGTGCTGAGAGTTAGAGCTGCAGTAAGAGGATGAGGTTAACTGGAAGCTCTGTCTCCATGTTTTAATCACAGGGTCCAGGTGGAGAGAGCAGGGTCACCTGTACCCAGCTGTATATCAGTGAAGAGTGACAAGTCAATGGATCTCCCTATCAAGTTGAGAGGGGAATGCACTGCTGATTCAAGGTAAGTAAACAGGATATTATTTACACTACTGTTTCATTGTACCTCACTCTCACTGGACACAGTCTGGTGTAGGTGGGGCAGGGGCACAGTTGGGGGGGTTGAAAGCTGCACTGGGCCTGGCAGGGGGTCCAAGGCTCAAGCCTTAAAACAGCTTAGTTTTTCTGCATGACAAACATTCACTGAATGTGTCATCAAGTTCTAAATTGGGCACATATTAAAAGATTGAGAACTTTGTTAGACTGTTGATCATGTGCACCATGCTTCCACAGATGTTTTGATCTGAAAGAAGCTGTGGTACCATTTGACTAAAGCTAACATAAAATAAATGTTTACAATTTTGAAGCTTCACTCATTTCAGTTGACATCGAAATCATATTTTTACTTTAGGCAAAAATGCATTTCAAAGCTCAGAAGAGGAAGTAAATAAATGATCCAGACAGGGGTAAGTACTGGCCTCTGTTGCTGAGACAGAATGTGGCTTTCCAAGGCAACAGTAAAGTTATAATAGAAAGTTTTTGCTTTCCATATTGAGGCAGGAGTGACGAATGAACTTGGCCATTATATCAATGAAACAGTAAATTTATAATAAACCTGTTAGTTAATCCATTTTGAATCTTTATCTCCATGTCCTGTGAGTTAGAGCTTCAGTAAGAGGATGAGGTTAACTGGAAGCTCTATCTCCATGTGCTGTGAGTTAGAGCTGCAGTAAGAGGATGAGGTTAACTGGAAGCTCTGTCTTCATGTGCTGTGAGTTAGAGCTGCAGTAAGAGGATGAGGTTAACTGGAAGCTCTGTCTCCATGTGCTGTGAGTTAGAGCTGCAGTAAGAGGATGAGGTTAACTGGAAGCTCTATCTCCATGTGCTGTGAGTTAGAGCTGCAGTAAGAGGATGAGGTTAACTGCAAGCTCTGTCTCCATGTGCTGTGAGTTAGAGCTGCAGTAAGAGGATGAGGTTAACTGGAAGCTCTGTCTCCATGTTTTGATGACAGGGTCCAGGTGGAGAGAGCAGGGTCACCTGTACCCAGCTGTATATCAGTGAAGAGTGACAAGTCAATGGATCTCCCGATCAAGTTCAGAGGGGAATGCACTGCTGATCCAAGGTAAGTAAACAGGATATTAAAAAGGTGAGGTTAACTGGAAGCTCTGTCTCCATGTGCTGTGAGTTGGAGCTGCAGTAAGAGGATGAGGTTAACTGGAAGCTCTGTCTCCATGTGTTGTTAGTTACAGCTCCAGTAAAAGGGTGAGGTTAACTGGAAGCTCTGTCTCCATGTGCTGTGAGTTAGTGCTGCAGTAAGAGGATGAGGTTAACTGGAAGCTCTGTCTCCATGTGCTGTGAGTTAGAGCTGCAGTAAGAGGATGAGGTTAACTGGAAGCTCTGTCTCCATGTGCTGTGAGTTCAAGCTGCAGGGAGAGGATGGGGTTAACTGGAAGCTCTGTCTCCATGTGCTGTGAGTTAGAGCTGCAGTAAGAGGATGAGGTTAACTGGAAGCTCTGTCTCCATGTGCTGTTAGTTAGAGCCGCAGTAAGAGGATGAGGTTAACTGGACGCTCTGTCTCCATGTTTCGATCACAGGGTCCAGGTGGAGAGAGCAGGGTCACCTGTATCCAGCAGTATATCAGTGAAGAGTGACAGTTCAATGGATCTCCCTATCAAGTTCAGAGGGGAATGCACTGCTGATCCAAGGTAAGTAAACAGGATATTATTTACACGACTGTTTCATTGTACCTCACTCTCACTGGACACAGTCTGGTGTAGGTGGAGCGGGGCACAGCTGGGGGGCGGGTTGAAAGCTGCACTGGGCCTGGCAGGGGGTCCAAGGCTCAAGCCTTAAAAAAGCTTAGTTTTACTGCATGACAAACATTCACTGAATGTGTCATCAAGGTCTAAATATTGCACATATGAAAAGATTGAAAACTTTTTTATACTGTTGATCAAGTGCACCACGTTTCCACAAATGTTTTGATCTGAAAGAAGCTGTGGTACCATTTGACTAAAGCTAACATAAAAGAAAGGTTTACAATTTTGAAGTTTCATGAATTTCAGCTGACATTGAAATCACATTTTTACTTTAGGCAAAAATGCATTTCAAAGCTCAGAAGAGGAAGTAAATTAATGAGCCAGACTGGGGTAAATACTGGCCTCTTTTCCTGAGACAGAATGTGGCTTTCCAAGGCAACAGTAAAGTTATATTAGAAAGTTTTTGCTTTCCATATTGAGGCAGGAGTGACAAAAGAATTTGGCCATTATATCAATGAAACAGTAAATTTATAATAAACCTGTTAGTTAATCCATTTTGAATCCCTCTCTCCATGTACTGTGAGTTGGAGCTGGAGTAAGAGCATGAGGTTAACTGGAAGCTCTTCTTATTCAATGAATGCAGGGTCTCCTGTGCCCAGCTGTTTTAGAGCTGCAGGAAGAGGATGAGGTTAAGACTTTCTAAGGATGGTGGAAACTTACCATCATCCCAGGATGGTTGTAAATGCTTGTTTGTGGTTTAGTGAAAATGTTTTAGCTGTGACTCAGCCTACTTGAATCCAGTGGCATCATACCTCACTCCCTCCTTCAGCATGTTAGATCGATTCAAGTGACCCACACCCTCTGTTTTTGTGAGGCCCGGTTTGGGCTGGCTCAGTTTGAAGCCTGGAGTAGACCTATCGTCAGTAGACCTGTGCTGTGTAGCTTCTAGGTATGAGAATGACATGCATTTCTGCCAGTCAACTAGCTGATGCTGAAGCCGACACATTACAGACAAATCTTTATTTTTAATTCTATGATTGTGGGATAATAACAAAATTAAGCCACGTGATCAGCACAGATCAGAAGATGAAAATGTTTTTGCATTTGGTGTGAACCAAATTATTGTGTGCTTCTTCGCTCACTGCACAGCTTAATGGAAGCTCAAGCCCCTCAGTTACCATGTTTCAAACGACTGATTAATAAGAGACTCTATTTAATGAAACAAGAAGTTTGGTTTTGCAAAATAGCCTAAACATCCATCCACATTTTGAACTTACGCAGATAGAAAATATGTAGTCGGGTAAAAAAATAGCAACCATAACAACAACAATATTGTCATGGACCCACATATTGAACTTAAGCAAATTAAAAACACAATAAAAACTGATTTTCGCCCACTTAACTGTCAACCAACAATTAACGAATCGACAAATTGTTAACATCTCTAGTAGTTTTTGTGACCTTTCCAAAAACTCTGAGGTTGTGATTAGAGCCCAGGAGTCTCTGAGCCAAGTTTAGCTAGCCACATTGCTAACTTGGTTTGTGAGAGACATTGCCAAGTACTGCAGAATATGAAGAGAGGTATCTGACAGTTTTCTAGAGTCAAGTATGTGGTCTTCATGTGTATCGAGCATGTAGTCTTCAAGTGAGTAACAACTGCATTTGCCATATACAGTGTAAGCCAGCTATCTGCTGGTACAGATTAAGCCATGGTCTTACACTGTCTCTAGTTTTGCAATATGGCTTGATAAAAGGTTTTATTTTCCTGAAGGGAAGTATTAAGTATGAGTGTTTGTACCTGATACCATAAAAATAATTGACCAGTTTTGGCTGTGTCACATGTGTCTGTTTCCCCAGACACTGCTAGGATATTTGCTATAAATATGAGCAACCTTTATCACTCCAGAAGCTCCACTCATAGCTGGATTTTGGAGATCTTACTCTTTTCTCCTGACTGCCCTGTTTTAATCAACACCTGCACTTTGAGACACTTCCCTATATTATCAGTTTATTTAAAATGTTCAACACCCCATGCTACAATGACTGGAGGCTCACTTTGGTGAGACAATGTTAGCACAGCCTAAACATGTAAAAATAGACTGTTAACCAGTAAAATTATCTGTCTCATTGCTCTGTAGTGCCCTCTACTGGCAAAGTGGGCAGGAAATTGGAGGAGCCACATGCATGGAAAAAGGTTCACAGCGTGGGGCCGAGAACATCATTTGAGAAAACACCCTCACTCCCTGTTGGATGAGGCATGGGCAGGAAGGAGTTCCTTTAAGAACTCTTAATCATGAAATTGGGTTGTGGAGCCGTCAATGTATTTCATGTCTTACACACACCATACATATCCACACAAGCACATTAACACCATTGATGATATTATGGTGGCTCAGTTAGTCCAAACAATAGAGAACACAGCCAGGATTCTACGCTCTGTCAACTCTGCTACTCTCTCAAAAAATGCTACATGCTAGTTTCATGCTAAATAGTTTCATATTAGTGTAATGCTAGTTACCTATTCTAGTTCTGTGCTATTTATTAGTACATTTGCAGCAGTTGCTTATACAGTGCCACAGAGTAGTAAATATAACCATAGTGTTTGCTGTTGCCAATGATGAAACCACATAAAACAGAGGAACATGGTATAAAGGATATTGCTATTAGCTTTAATGCTAATCTACCTCTCTTTCATAAATTATAGAGAGTGATATAGGGACACATCTTTTATTTACTTATACAGTATAACAACATCACAGTTAAAACATTCATTTCACAGAAGTATGTTAAAGATATTTACTGTTGTAATGTTCAGTTTGTAAGCTCACCACTTAGCTTGGTAGGTGTTTGGTGATAAAGAATGGAAGTCTATCACTCTGTGCAAGTAAGATCCACCCATCCATGGTCTAGGGATGAAACAGGCCTTCCTCTTGTGGAAATCTGTGGGTAACTCTGTAATGATAAAGCAGTGAGCTGAACTGGATGTTGGGTAGCTAAATACTGAGGATACTGCATCACCCCCTTTAACAATTTATTTCATTCAATTTTAGAGAAAACATAAGGAAAATACATGGTTCACCAGCTGGCTATGTGTTTTTCCTGCTTTGCTAACACCACCTCCTTTCCCCTGCAGAGCGTACAGCATCCTATAATATTTAAGCAGGGTCTGGCTGCAGCCACTCCAGACCTCGGCACACAGGCCTCTCCTCAGAGAGGCCCTGCTGCATGTGGAGCCCTGCATCGGCTTGCTCAGGGGCAGGTGGCTCTCTCCTGCACACACCAGAGAAGCCATCTTTCTGGCCTGCAGGATTCTGTGTTATATCACACAGTAAAACAGGGTGCCATTTTAGGACCATTTGCTCCTGAAAAACTGGTTTGTTAGTGTCACTGCCTCCACCATACACTCCTTAGTTTCCATAAGGCTGGGGAGACCCAGGCTTCTTCAGAGAAGCTTTTTTATCAGGAGCTTTGTGCAGAGGGAACAGTTCTCACAGCAGGATATTTACAATGTTCAAGGAACTAAGACTGTACACCACCTTATAATGGGAATGATAAAATTAGCTGACGTGGCTGTTTTGGGATCTGCCCAGAGCATCACCTTTGATGTGTTTACATGAGCAGGTGCCTTCAGTAGACAAAAAGCCAATCCCATTCTGCAACAATTTTCATATGGACAGTTTGATTGTCAAAAAGGCTCTGTCCATATGTCTCTGTTTGGCATAACATATCAACAACTTCAGCTGCCTTTATCTTAACACAAAGAACAAGCTCTGCCTAAACCACAGGACCAGAATGTCACAGTGTGAAGGTACTGTTAGTAAACAATAAAATTCTCAAAATTAGTAGAATAACCATGTTGTTAATGAAGAGACGGATCCCATGTTCGCAGTTGAAGACAGGTACTTTACTTACACAGCCGGCCGCAGGAACACAAGCATGGAGCAAAATGTTCAAAGATTACATTGTGTGGTCAATATTTATACAGTTTAAGGCAGATACATTAGCATGTGATGGCTCAGATATGGTAATGGGGAACCCTACGTTCCGCAGACGGCAGGTAACAGGTCGTTAACAGGAGGCGCCATTTGGCCCTGGACGGATGTGGCAACATCCCTTTGTAATTCTAATACACATTCTCAAACACTGTGCTGCTCCCCAAAAACTGTATCCCAACAGTACTAAAATAAGCAATATGATAAGCATTATACACAGAATTTTTCCTTCACAATTATGAAACAGATCAGTTGTCAAACACTCGGGATGTCATTTTGATAACTTTTAACATGTGGGACCCAGACTCTGGTGTTAGGGTCTTTTCCCATGCTGTTGAGAGAGGGTGCATCGGTGATGATGTTTCTTGAAAGGTTTAAATCGTGTTATCTAGTGCTTGAAGATACAGTTAAATTTGAGGCATGTGTAATCAAGTCTCATTATAAGGAAGTGAACATTTCTTGAACAATTATCAATTATCAACTTTTGTTTCATGCCCCAAAGGCTATTTCATTGGTTAATTATATGGTTAGGTACGTTTTACCCACAGGTTCACTGTTTGATATTAGTATGTGTGACCCAACCTACCCCAAAACACCCGAGCCCCACTAACCCCCCACACCCCGCGTGGGTGTACCCGGTTTTCACAAGACAGTGGTCTAATGATTGAGCTTCTCTAAAACATTTTAATGCACTCTTCTTATGTATTTTTTTTAATTCACTCTTTCTTTCTGTCGAATCTCTGATTTCTCACAAACCTCTTTGCAGGGTCCAGCAATCAGCAGAGTCCAGCTGTCTGGAACAGAAGAGTCCAGAGAGGAGAGAGCAGTGTATGGATGTAAACCCCACAAAAAAGGTGTGATATCTCTTTATCTGTGTATTAATCATCATGGGGTTTGGCTTGGAGAATACTCTTTATTTCACCTCTCTTTTCAGGCTCATGACTATTGGAATGACTAAACTGTCACTCTGATGTGGTGTAATTGCTCACATTCGAAGGAAGTGCTCTGCTAAAAACCCCTAATTCTAATGAATCACAAACTCATACAGATTACAGTATAGGCACACGTTTGTTATGGGACTCAAACTCCCAGCAGCACTGTTACTGGCTATGGCAGGAAGTCCACATTGGTAATGTAACAGCTGTTATCGGACTCAAACTCCCAGCAGCACTGTTACTGGCAATGGCATAGACCAGGCAAGGCCAAACTATGGCCCCGGGCCAACTGCGGCCTGTTGCCCGTTTTTAAGTGGTCCACCGTGAATATTGAAAATAAAATGGAATATGATCTCTAAGAACATAGTCTCTAACAATAAATTGCACTGTATGTACATTGCAGTTATTAGTTTTAACACTAAATGTCGCTACGTTTATATCAGTCACACTGATATAGCACACCTCTTCATGTGTTCATTTCAGTCTCTCCAACACAATCTGAGGAAGTTGAAGAAGGATGAGTTGAAACAGTTTCACAGCCATCTGAGTCAGGATTACCCAGAATGCACTGATAGACAACAGGAGGATCGTGAGGCCCTGCACATAGCGGAGAAGATACTGGTGACGTGTGGCATTGAGAGATCTCTGAAGATCTCACTCCACATCCTGAGGACCATAAAGCAGAAGGAGAGAGATGAGCAGAAGAGTAAGACACTATTTTGTGTAAATCAGTCATTAATATATCAGTATGAGCAACCGCAAAAAAGCCACTAAAGAGTGCATGTGTTTGTGCTGAGACTATTCCCTAGTAAACCTGGCCCAGAGAGAGATGTGCAACACACAGGCCCCTTATGTAAGGATATAAATGTTGGAAAAAGCTCATTCATGCAGATTTAAAGAGCTGTGTCAGAATCAGTTCAGCAGTTTAATGTCTGAAAGAGAAGCAGATGGAGCAAAGTACTGATTTAAAGCTTTGATCATGCACTGACCAATCAGGATGTTTTCCACATTCCCTTTAAATGAGTGGATGCATCACACATCCTTATTTTTCCATGTTTGTTACTGCAAGTTTTCTGTCTCTGCTTTTCTGTATCTCTTATTCCCTTAGTGTGGTGTCAAATGACCACCACAGGCAGGTGCAGTTCTTCATAAAGTGGCTGTAGTGCTCTGTTAACACCAGAATAATGGATATGTTAAAATAATAGTCAGAGAGCACATGCCAGATAACAGAAAAATATGACTGTGCCAAACAGACCGTATTTTAGTGTTCTGTTCCAACATCTGAAAAGCATTTTCAGCATTTCAGCATCACAAGAATAATACATCATTCCACAAACAGCCACCAAATGAAACCCAATTTATGATATTATTACTGTTAATAAGATAATAGAATTGTGTGATCTGAACATATACAGAAAAAGTTCTGAAATTTCATCTAAACTGAGTGGCCCTCTGCACCAGGTTGTGAAGCTGCCTGTACAGTTTAGAGCAGATATACCTGATTATTTATACTGCTATGATGGGTTTATATATATATGGATCTAGTATTATCTGTCTGTACGTGTTCACTGAATCTCATAGATTCACTTAATCTCTTCATCTCATTTCACGTTGGAAAAACCTTACGCTCTATAGTTCCCCTACTCTGGTGTGTCTTCATGAACAAGGCAGAATCTATTTCTGTTCACCATTTGTGCAGATTGTTGGAGTGATGTGTAACACACTGTGTGACAGACTTGTGTAAAATATTGTGCCAAGGGGGAAAAGTTCACAACAATGTTTTCAACTAATTGATTTTTTAAAATATAAATAAATTATCTGTCATATTTCCTCTTCTCAGAAAAACTCACAAGAGCCCAACAGACACTGAAATCTGATCTAAAGAAGAAGTTTGAATGCATATTTGAAGGTTTAGTACAGCAGGGCCACCCAACCCTCCTCAATGAGATCTATACAGAGCTCTACATCACAGAGGGAGGAGGTGGGGGGGTCAATAATGAACATGAGGTCAGACAGATTGAGGCAGCATCCAAGAGACAAACCACACAGGAGACTGCAATCCTCTGCAATGACATCTTTAAACCTTTACCTGGACAGGAGAAACACATCAGAACTGTGCTTACAAAGGGCATCGCTGGCATAGGGAAAACTGTGTCTGTGCAGAAGTTCATTCTGGACTGGGCAGAAGGAAAAGCCAATCAGGACATTGATTTAATCTTCACTCTTCCTTTCCGAGACCTGAACTTAAAGAAGGAGAGAGAATTCAGTCTGATGCAACTCCTCCAGCACTACTTTCCACAGCTGAAAGAGATTGAAAATGTTGAACATGATGAAGTCAAAGTTGTGTTCATCTTTGATGGTCTGGATGAGTGTCGACTTCCTCTAGATTTCCAGAACAATGAGATCTGCTGTGATGTAACAGAGTCAGCATCAGTGGACGTGCTGCTGACCAACCTCATTAAGGGGAATCTGCTTCCCTCTGCTCTCCTCTGGATCACGTCCCGACCAGCAGCAGCCAATCAGATCCCTCCTGAGTGTGTCCACCAGGTGACAGAGATACGAGGGTTCAATGACCCACAGAAGGAGGAGTACTTCAGGAAGAGAATCGGAGATCAGAACCTGGCCAGCAGAATTATCTCACACATAAAGTCATCCAGGAGTCTCTACATCATGTGTCACATTCCAGTCTTCTGCTGGATTTCTGCTAGAGTTCTGGAGACATTGTTGGGTAAAGCAGACAGTGGAGAACTGCCCAGAACTCTGACTGAAATGTACACACACTTCCTGCTCATTCAGACCAATGTGAAGAATCAGAAGTATCATGGCACCAATGAGACAAACCCAAAGAAGATCTCAGCATCAGATGCAGAAATGATCCTGAAACTGGGGAAGCTGGCTTTTCTACAGCTGGAAAAGGGCAATCTGATTTTCTATGAAGAGGACCTGAGAGAGAGTGGCATTGATGTCAATGAAGCTTCAGTGTACTCTGGGGTGTGCACAGAACTCTTTAAAGAGGAGTCTGGGTTGCATCAGGAGAAAGTCTACTGCTTTGTGCATCTGAGCATTCAGGAGTTTCTGGCTGCCTTGTTTGTGTTTCATTCATGTGTAAATGAGAACAGAAATGCACTCAGACCAGAAGAGTCAAAACCTAAAACTGACAGAATGCGGCTGTCTGAGTTACACAGGAGTGCAGTGGATCAGGCCTTACAGAGTAAGAATGGACACCTGGACCTTTTCCTCCGATTTATTCTGGGCCTCTCACTGCACTCCACTCAGACTCTCTTAGGAGACGTACTGAAGCAGAGAGGAAGCAGGTCAAAGAGCATTAAAGAAACAGTCCAGTACATTAAGCAGAAGATCAGAGAAGAGTCTTCAGCAGAGAGGACCATCAATCTGTTCCACTGTCTGAATGAACTGAATGACAACTCTCTCGTGGAGGAAATCCAGACTTCCCTGAGATCAGGAAGACTTTCTGATAAAGAGCTGGAACCACACCAATGCTCAGCTCTGGCCTTTGTGTTACTGATGTCAGAGGAGGTCCTGGATGAGTTTGACTTGAAGACGTACAACACATCAGCAGCAGGTCAGCAGAGACTGGTACCAGTAGTGAGGAACTGCAGGAAGGCCAAGTGAGTACTGTTACATCATTCACAATGCAGATGATTGACACTGATATTTGCATAAACAGTTTATAATTGTGTGTAAGAATAAAGTGCATGAACATAGCTCACCTATATCATGACCAGAAGCCTGTATTTACCTTCAGAAAATGTTACTGAATAATATTTCAGAAGGTAATATTTTCTGTTCCATTTTCATATACCCCTAGGTGTGTGTAGAAAAGAAAAACCAATGGTGAAATACTGCAATTTGAATGTGATATTTTAGTGAAACAATTGTCCATGTAGGATGCAGAAAGTAATCTACAATTTGAATTCATTCAATAGCATTTTTATACTTCCATCTTAACTGTCAAACCTCACTGCAATGTAGGTCTTCCTCATCTCCCCATCTTGGTATAGAGGTAGGGGTTGGGGGGGGGGGGGGGGGGGGTGACAGGGGGTTGCGTACTCACTGCATTTCCTGCACAGCTTGGGCATGCTGTGATAGCACACCCCATCCCTGTTGTTCCCCAGTGTGCTGGTGCTGGGGATGTGGCTCACTCTGCCTACTGCAGAGGGGTGGGGTTTGACCTGGCCCAGCCATTTCCTGGCCCCTGTACAAACTCTGCCCTCTTCTAGGACACTCCTGTTGTCAGATTTGAACTAAACAAACCATGTCACAGCACTGAGGTCCTATACAGCTTCCTTATAGTGCTGCACAGTGACCAGTTTGTTCTCCATCTCAGACAGGGGCTCAGTGGTGAAATTACTGAGGGACTCTTATCCTTCCCCTCTCTATAAAGGTTCCAGAACCTCTCCAGGGCATTAGCATTTTCAAGCTAACCTCAAAGATGTCAGTGGGGCCTGGAACCTTCACCTCCAATCAGGTCATGCTGGGCATTTTGGTCTCTGTCTGTGGAGGATGGGTGGGGTGTTGTGCCATCCTTATTGTTCTGTCCACTGGTTCTGTCATGCCAAATTTGATCCGCCTGGGACATTTGATCCGGCCTGACGTAACGATGGGTTCTGAACAGCTGATATAGGGTCTGTATTGAAAAACAAAAAAGTCAAAGGCAAATACATATTTTACAAAGGGGTATGTTTGTAAGTATTAGTGATTAAAGTCTCTGGTGAAATTATAGTGACAAGCAAACGATGGTGGTAAAACCTTAAGATTCAACCTGGTGGGTGTACAAATTCATGAGTCAAATTCCTGGTCACTCCTGTATGCTGGCCAGGGTGCATATTTACTTACACAAACATAAACAGTAAATGCAGCGATCTGACCAGCTTTCCTGTGGTTATCAGGAAAGCTGGTCAGATCGATGGTGTTCGCTAGCTAGCATTTTTCATAGCTTTACGTTTCTCTGAAACAAACATTATTTCTGTCTGCCTTTCCAGTGGGTTTTTCAATGTTTTTTATCTTGACATTGAAAGATGGATACCATTTTCTGTCATTATCAGCTACTGGTTATCTTTACATGAGTATTTAAGGTATCTGTATGTGCTGTAGGTTTGATCTTTGAAAAATTAAACTAGCTAGCAATAATAATTAAGTATGAGACATTAGCTTCAGTGTAGTTACCATCATCTTTAATACATCCTCATTTATTGTAAAAATCTCAAAACTGCACTAAAATGATTTAACTCTGCTCTCTTCGTGAGGTAGCGCAAATCCCTCTGAGATATGGTCTTGCAAAACTGCCAGCGATTTAATTTCCTAACTTTCTAAACGTTAGATCGTTCCTGCATTGTTATAGCACCGAACACTATGTCCACTCTTCAGAACCCATTGTTGTGTCAGGCCGGATCAACTTTCCTGGACGGATCAAATTTTGCATGATAGACACTCACCACCAGGGTGCTCTCTCAAAAGCATATTGATTCTTTGGAGTTTCAGAAATGATCGCTGTGGGAAACTAAAAATCCCACAGTTATGGAATTATGCATTTTACAAAATTGTTTTAAAAAATAGTTTAAACAATGAAAAAACAGTGGGTAACAATGATTGACTCCTTGTAGAGTTTGGGTACTCTCTTATCATTCTATGGATAGGTTAAACTCATAGGAGAAAATATAACACAGCTGTAATGCACATATTTTAAGTAGTTTTCCCATAATCCTATTTGGCCCAGGGCTTTTCCCAGTTTTCCATTTTCTGAACATACCTTTAACATTTCAGGGACCGAACATGAACTCAGTAGACTTAGGGAGTACTTTTACATTTGGTCACCATGCGTGTTGGACTGATTGAATATATCCGACTGTGTAAACACATTCCATTTACACTCGGCCCCATAACTGAGTCTCCATGAGACAGATATAAATCTGATTTGCTATCCAAAGCAGTTATTATAAGCAGTCATATGGCACTGTCTTCTGGAATGTAGGCAACCAAGATTTAAATTTACATTTACATTACAGGCGTTTGGCAGACGCTCTTATCCAGAGCGACTTACAACACAAAGTGCATTTCTTTGGGAACAAGATTATCAAAGTGCTAAAAAAAATATTTTTTCAAAGTCATTTCCGTTTGGAATGCTGGGCTTCTTTCTTTTGACGAGGAAAAGTTTGTTGGAGCTCTCAGTCCAGCAGGCTCCACTCTGACATTGTAGGCGATCACTCCAGTAATAGTGGAGTGCGCAAACTTGATTACTTGGTGGAAGTCTCTTGTCAAATGGATGTTTTAGAACACAACTGGTAGGCTACATAATTGGCTACAGTATGAAACATTGATTTGACTGCATGCCGAATTTAAATATGATTATCAAACCTACTTTACTGCTGTCTCATATGACCGTGTATAATTGAGTTTACTTTGTAAAGGTACCAGAGTCAGACACAATCAGCGACACAAACCGCGCACAGCCATAAGCAAGCGGTACCTCTGCAACGCAGCGCTTCATTATTATATCCTCACAATAGTTTTGGCATGAATGTGTCGCACCCTGTTCTCTGTGGAGGGAATACAGCGCTCTCTAGTGGACTCATTTAGTAACTGCAGCAGAGCTCAGAGAGGAGCCAAAGCATTTCGATACAGCAAAACTGTTCTGAATAAGGGCCCCAATGGATCCAGCTTTGTGTGTTATTTCATTTCTGGTTTTATACAGACGGGTAATGCTACAGCTGTGGGTTGTGTTGCTTGTAAAACTGAGTATTATTGTTGTAGAGGTTCATTATTTTCAATTACACCAAAGGCAAGTAAACACAACAAAAGATGGGAAAATGATGCACAGCCAAAATATTTACTTGCTTCTAACTCTAATCACAAAAGTTTGATGATTCAGACCTTGTGTGAAATTATATTTCAATTGCCATCGGGTTAACTAAAATAGAATTTTGTGGTACAGTGCCACAGAAATGAATTTGTGCTGGATATATGTTCCAGATTGGCATGATTGGCTTTGGTATCGTCGGAAATTATTACTTCATCAATAGCCAACATCGACTTTGATGACGGGTGAATAGGATTAGCTGTTCCATTCATCTCTTCCTTTCCTCTGCTCGTTTCCTCCACATATAAACGGCATATTTCCAGGGTAGGAAAGGAGGGGAGGAAACGAGTGGAAGAAAGGAGGAGACGAGAAAAGGTATTGGAACGCAGCCTGTGATACCTTTGGATGCTGAGCACATTGACCTGGTAAATGCTGGACTGTGATGCCAGAAGAGGAGCAGCAGACGTCAGGGCCTGTTGAAAGTGACAAAGTGAACACAAAATTTAGAAATACTTTAGTTTGGCACCAGTTTATCATTATCATTCATACAACTAATAATGCAACTAAATACTAAAATAAGGACCACAGTAGAATTGAAAATGAGCTTTTTTAGCTGTTGCAACTTTGAGGAATGAAAAATGCACTGATTTAAAAGAACAAAAGAAAAAATATGAGCATGTTTTAAGATGCATAAAGTGCAATAAAATAATTTTGTTTCCTGAATCATTGACTGATAATTGTGATTAAACATGGGAATCAGCAAAATAATTGGGATTGTAATTCTAACCATAATCATTCAGTTCTGAATTTCAGGCCAGTAAGTTGAACAGAAGCAACTGTGAATGTTCTGAAATGCAGACCTGATTATAAACAAGCTCTTAAACTACCTGAAAACAGTCGCCTAGAATATTGATTGCTTTTTGGTTCTGTAATTTTGTCTTTAATTTTTTCAGAGAATGGCAGTTTAGTATCAGAGAGTAAATATTTTGTTTCTTATCGGAGCACTTTCATTGTGTTTAACATCAAAAAATGATTTTAGTTTCCTGCTGATGGCTCAGTGATGTGCACTGTTTTGACATTGGTGTTCCTACATTGGGGTTTTTTTGTAAAATTCATAAAACCAATAACTATCAAAAAGTTTGGTCACAGGTCATTGAGAATAGCCTGAAAAAGACTGTGGAAAAGGTAACTGGGCCATCAGCCCCAACTTCTGACAGAACTGAATAGAGGAAAAGGGGCTATTTGGGTCAGAAGCACAGCTGTAGAACTGACAGACTTGAGCAGGACATCTTATTCTCAGGTGTAAAGTGCTGCAGTTGGAGAGTGTAGCACAGACATCTTCCTCAGAGCATTGTAGATCTTACAATCCTCATTATCACTCTTTATCAGTGAGCACGATCAATAAAACATTTAAAATAGTAAGTGTTAAATATTAACACATCACCTCTTTCTTTCAGACTCGACAGCTGTGGTCTTAAAGAGGAGTCCTGTGAAATTGTGGCCTCAGCTCTCCAGTCATCGAACTCATCCGTGAGAGAGCTGGACCTCAGCTACAATAACCTGGGAGATTCAGGAGTGAAGCTGCTCTGTGCTGGACTGAAGAGTCCAAACTGTAAACTACAGACACTGGACCTCAGCTACAATAACCTGGGAGATTCAGGAGTGAAGCTGCTCTGTGCTGGACTGAAGAGTCCAAACTGTAAACTACAGACACTGGGGTGAGTAGTGCTGTATACTTTGTGACCTTTCGTAAATAGTGATTATGGCTCCATACAGAGAAACCTTAAACAGCTCCTTCTCTCAATTTACTCCTCTCTCCCCAGCCTTCCCTCCTTTGTCCACATTGGTCCCATCCCTCTCTCACACTACTCCATCATAGCAAAGTAAAGCAGGATAAAACCCCATGAGTCTTAGGGTTGCCAGCTGTGTGGTCCTTGACCAGAATGATCTTGTGTTGAAGTTGAGTGTGAAAGTGGGATTGTGTGTGTGTTCTAGCCATAGACAAGTGTTGAGACAGCAACATGCATTTTATGGTTATTTACCCTGCTCCCTTCTTTTATGGTACCTTGCCATGCACCCAGACATGGCCTGAGAGGGACAAATGGACTCCACCTCCTTGTAAATACCCCTGAATCAGTGACCAAAGAGGCAACAGGCTTTTCAAGCATGGCAAGGAGCAGAGCTTTACTCAGAAACTAAAACGAAACACTTATGACAGCCAAAATGGATGTACATTTGGGGTTACCAGTTAAAAGTGGAATTGGGCGTGGTACGACCCTCTTTGTGGTTGGTAAGCCCTAAGATGCCTCCAAATGTAGAATCCTTTGATAAACATGCCCAACCACAGGGGGCAATCACCTGTCTCTCTCCCTCAGGCTCCTTCCTCTTCTGGAGCATGTGTGTGTGTGTGTGTGTGTGTGCGCACACGCTCGCGTGCCTGTGAGGGAACGAGCAAGCGAACAGGTTTACTTAAACTATCCTGGAGTTACTCATTAGAACACCTGCAGAGCCTGCAGCATGTAGGTAGGAGATAGTTTGTCGGACGTGGCGTGCCCTTTTCTTGGTGATCGCATCAGCACTGAAGCTCTAATAATTTGCAGAGCTTTACATGGGGAGAGGGAGATTAGACCCTGATTAGATAGCTATTCTATCATTCCCTGATGAGTATCTTTGTGAATTTTCCCATTTTCTGAGCAATCAATAATTCATTTGATCAACATTCTCCAGGCTCATATTTCAAACATTAGGCAGCACATCATTTCAAGGTGCTTTATTGGCATGACATGGGCTGTGTTGCCAAAGCAAATGAAAGTGTGGAAGTGTGTGGAAATGGAAGTGTAGCTCTGTCTCAGCCTCACCTGTCTCACAGTGATCACATATCCTCTCCTCTTTAGGGCGCCAGGTTTGCTTGTGTCTGCCTGTTTCAATGGCCAGGCTGTGATCACTTAGTCTGTATTTGGTTTGGATCTGTCTCTGCTTTATATCTCTAACAGTGGAGAGATATTCTGCCAGTTTGTAATTTCTGTTTAACATAGTGTAGCAGTTTAATTTGTTTTGCAGTTTTGTCATTTTCTTCCAATGTTCCAAATAAGAATCTTTTATTTGATTTATCAATTTGCTGATTTTAATTGAAGCAGTGCTGGTCTGAAACATGTCATAGTTAGTATTGTTTGTTGTAATTTGATTTGTTAGTTTCATGGCCAGCTGACTGAGAGGACTTCTATTGGGGCTTAGCTCTTGAGATTGGAGGGAATTTGGTTCGCTTGTTTTCAGATGAATCCAGAATTTTAATGCTCTTTTCTGAATATTGATAATCAAAGGGTAATGGCTTAATTCTGCCCTGCATGCATTTTGTGGTGTGTTTCAGTGGACCTGGAGTATATTTTTGTAAAATTCAACATGCAGGATTTCCACTGGGTTTTTGTCCCATTGTGAGTAGTCTGGATGGCTAAGTGGACCCCATACCTCACAGCACAATACAGCACAATTGGCTGTAAGATGCTGTCAATTATTTTTAACCAGATTTTCATAGGTAATTTAATATTGTAAAATTTTCTTTTTTGGCAAAGAATGCTCTTTTGGCTTTGTCTTTTAGTGCATTCACTGCTAAGTTAAAGCTCCCCGATGCATTGATTTTCAGACCAAGGTATGTGTAATTTGTGGTGTGTTCCAATGCTGTGTTGCAGAAGGTGAAACTGTATCTGCTTTTCTGAGACCTGGCCTTTTTCTCGAATATAATTATTTTGGTCTTTTTTAAGTTTACTGCCAGGGCCCAGGACTGGCAGAATTTTTCTAAGATGGCCAGGTTCTGCTGTAGCTCTTGTTCTGTGTGCGACAGCAGAACCAGGTCATCTGCATATAATAAAAATGTAATTTCTGTGTCGTGTAGAGTAAATCCAGGAGCTGCAGAATGTTCCAACATTGTGGCCAATTCATGAATGTAAATGTTAAATAACATTTGACTCAAGCTGCAACCCTGTCTCACCCCACGACCCTGAGTGAAGAATGAATTAAGGATGCTACAAAAAAACTTTTACTGTAAGATTACTCCTTACACAGATGCCTCGGTAATTATTGGGGTCTAACTTATCTCCACCCTTATAAATTGGGGATATCAGCCCTTGGTTCCAGGTGTCAGGGAAGCAGGCAGTACTTAGTGATAGACTGAATAATTTCAGTAGGGCCTCTTGTATTAACTGGTTACTATATTTCAGCATCTAATTATTTATGTTGTCAAAACCACAAGACGGTCTTAGTTTTAGTGTTCTGAGATGCTCAGTTAATTCCTGCATCTTTCTGAATTAAGTTGCATTCATCATCATACCATTTCTCTTTATATTTGTTGTTTGGGTTACCATTCTCGTGTCGTTTCAGGTTTAATATCTTGGCTGCTTTATGAAATATGTCCTCAATATGTTTAAAAGCCAGATTTAGGTCTGATTTGTTAGATTCGAACTGTGTGTGAATAAAGTTATTAGTAAGGTTAGTGATTTCAGGTGACTTAAGAGCTTTGCCAAATTCTTCTACGCTGTTTGGAGCCCATCTGTATGTGTGTTTTAGATAGTACAGCTTACTGGGCTGTGTCTGTATGTTGTCTGGCTCATTTGTTCTGTTTATATATACAATGATTTGACTGTGGTCTGATAGGGAGGTTTGTTGCCTGCCAGTGAATGCATTTATGGAGGAGGGGTCCACATCTGTAATGGCATAATCTACCACACTGTTCCCAAGAGCTGAGCTGTAAGTGAACCTTCCAAAGGAGTCCCCTCTGATCCTACCATGAATGATATACAGACCCAAGGTTTGACGGAGATACACTACCTGTCTACCATTTTTATGAATGACATTGTCATGGCTGTTTATGGTTTTTATGATTGGAGTGTGGTACATAGGAGATTGGCCAAAGATGTGTTTGTTTCCTTCAGTGGTGAGGAAGTCAGGGAGAGTACCTGTCCTGGCGTTTAGGTCTCCACAGAGCAGCACACTTCCCTGGGCCTGGAAGTGGCAGATGTCTGTGTGCAGATCATTAAAAATGGATGCATTGAAATAGGGAGAATCCAATGGGGGGTGTAGATTGCACATAGGTACATATCTTTTTTTAAATATAGATTTTTTTATTTATTTGTAACCAAAGGTAAGTGCCACCTGTTTTTATTGGGTCAATGAATTTATTTATTTCTTCCTTGCACCACACAATAATTCCTCCAGAATCTCTGCCATGATTTATATGCGTATGTTTAAGAGAAGGGAGAATTATCTCTCTAAAGTTGGGTGGGCATTCTGTGGACACATCAGCATGACACCAGGTTTCACTGAGTAACAAAACATCAACATTTTCTAAACTATTTACAAATTCAGAATCTGTGCTCTTCAGACCAAGTGATGAGGGCCACAGAACTCTTAAATATTTATTTATTTATCTGTTTTTTTACTCACTCCCCTCTGGGTTATTAATTTGTTGCAGATCAAACCCAGCTGGCGGCAGATCTCTCTCATGTCAGAGCCAGCAGGGCTCTGAGTGGCTGCAGCATAGCTGAGTCCAGTCTGTGTGTGCTGGGCTGCAGCATAGCTGAGTCCAGGCTGTGTGTGCTGGGCTGCAGCATAGCTGAGTCCAGGCTGTGTGTGCTGCAGCATAGCTGAGTCCAGGCTGTGTGTGCTGGGCTGCAGCATAGCTGAGTCCAGGCTGTGTGTGCTGGGCTGCAGTATAGCTGAGTTCAGTCTGTGTGTGCTGGGCTGCAGCATAGCTGAGTCCAGGCTGTGTGTGCTGGGCTGCAGCATAGCTGAGTCCAGGCTGTGTGTGCTGGGCTGCAGCATAGCTGAGTCCAGGCTGTGTGTGCTGGGCTGCAGCATAGGTGAGTCCAGGCTGTGTGTACTGGGCTGCGGTGCTGAGTGTTGGGTTGTAGGGGGGTGGTGGGAGTGGGGTGGGCAGCGTGGGCATCCTGCCTCTCCCCTGGTGCTGTGTAGGGCCAGTCCTCCTGGGCAAATGAATCCTCTGTGTCCCATGACTGCTGTGCTTGGGTATGGGGCTGGGGCTGGCTGGCTGTCGGCCCAAGGCGGTGTCTCTCAGGTACTAGGCAAATATTTTGACCCCCTGCTCATTTCGGTGTACCTGGTCACATAGATGTTGAGCGTTCAGATTGGGGTGGTGGACGAGGTGTAGGTTAGCCAGCTGTGAGCAGCCCCTGCTCAGCTGTCTGTTGATGCTGTTAATGGTGTGCTATGACACGTCAGCACTGCCTGCTGCAGCGCTCTCTGTTCGGCCTGGCCTAAATTGTTTCTTGTAGCCATTTTTTTACTAGCCTGTGCTGAGCTGACCTGTCAATCAAGCTACTGTCAATTTTAAGTGTCACTTTTTACAGTAGGGACACACAGCTAGGTGGCTAATGGTAATGCTACACACTGTAATTCAGAGATGTAATGTAGTTTTTTCCCCTTCAGTTTTATTTTATCCTCTATCTTTTGTCCTTTTTTATAATAGTGGTTTGCCTTTCTTATTTTATCCCTATACATTTGTAAATGCTTACCTTTCCTCTGTTTTC
Source organism: Albula glossodonta (assembly GCA_019788955.1). Lineage (NCBI taxonomy): Eukaryota > Metazoa > Chordata > Actinopteri > Albuliformes > Albulidae > Albula > Albula glossodonta. The sequence goes on from JAFBMS010000283.1 coordinate 246,036, forward strand.
TTTTTGTGTTCCCTTTTTTAATAAATGCCCAAATTCCTTTTTCTTGTTGTGTGAATTTGTCCTCTTATTTTCAATCCTTTCTGTCCTTCTTGTCCATTTGATATATTTTGTTGTTGTAATCCTTTCTTCCCATATTTCTGTCCCTTTACTGTTGGTGATTTAGCTCAGCATTTCCAAAGAATTTCCAGTTGCTTATTTAAATGTAAAAAATAAAAATGACCTTACAAATAACTGAGCTTACAGATTGTCAATAAATATGTAATATTAGTTTTGTATTTGTGTTTCATTTGTAGTGTATTTTATTTAATCAATTCTAAAGATGTTTTTTATCAGGAGCTCATCTTTCTGTGATTCACCCTCCATTCAGAACAAATGTTGTTCTTTGCCTTTTAATTTAATATCAATTGAAGTTTTCTTTGTCACATCAGAGAGGCTGAACACATGAGTAAGGCAACCGTTACTCTTACTGTTACTCTTCTGCACTGTTAAGATAATATGTGATGCAGCCCACATCATTACAAATGCTGAATCCAAGTGGCCAGGCTCTGTCCATGACTCAGCTTAATTTTTTACAAAAATGACACTGTACCCCCATATGATTATAGGGCAGTTTGATGGTGTCTTACTTGGGGACAGAGAGTTCCCCTACCTGCCCTCTCTGATGACCTCTTACCCTGACCCTGAGCCGTCTCTATATGTTATCATATTCTCTTTGTTATACAGTCAACTCCAGAATTATTGGCACCCCTGACTGGAAATGCAGTAAAAATACAATAAAAAAATAACATTATTGAGATAAACTCAAAATGCATAGATGTGAAAACCACTGTAGTTTATTAATGTTCCAATTATTCCAAAATCATACATATATTTAATAATTGAACTAATTCATCAAAAAGAAGGACTCATAATGATTGAGTCTTATACAGTTTGACAAGGTTAAGGCACACATTTGGGTGGATTTTGGACCATTCCTCTTTGCAGATCCTTTCAAGATCCTTCACATTCTTGGGTTTGTGTTTATCACCTGCCCTCTTCAGTTTAGCCCACAGATTTTCCGTTGGATTGAGGTCTGGTGACTGAGATGGCCATTGCAGAACATTGATTTTGTTGTCCCAGAAATATTTCTGTGTGGATTCGGAGGTGTGCTTTGGGTCATTGTCTTGGTGGAAAGTTCACCTACAGCCAAGTCTCAGCCTTCTGGCAGAGGCAACCAGATTGTCAGCCAAAATTACCTTATACTTGGTGGAATCCATTGAGCCATGGATCTTTACCAGTGCCCCTGGACCTCTGAAATTAAAACAGCCCCAAAACATCACTGACCCATCACCGTGTTTCACCGTGGGTATGAGGTGCCTTTCCTCGTATGCATCTGTTTTTGGACGCCAAACATGCCGATGCTTTATCTGGCCAAAACATTTAATTCTGGTCTTATCTGACCACAGCACCTTCATCCAATATTTATTTATAAAATTATTTTTTGGCTTCTGTGTCTTGGGGTGAGAAAAGGCTTTATTGTTGCATCCCTTCTAAAAATCATGTGGTTATGGAGGTGGCATCTGATGGTGCTTTTTGAAACCAGGTGACCCCAAGATGCCACCAAGGCCTGCAATTCCTTCACTGTGATTCTTGGGATCTCACCCGTTTTTGAAGGCTTTGTTCTATGAATAGAGTGGCTACAGTCAATGTTTAAGTGATAACAACACAGACAACCAGTTATAAATACAAAGGCCTCATTACATATGAAGTATGGATATGTGTATGAAAGCAAATCTGAGTGCATGTAGATGACTTCGTCAGAACACAGAGTGTGTGTGTGTATGTGTGTGTGTTTTCTCCACAGGCTGGGATGGTGTATATTTATTGTGTGTGTGTGTGTGTATGTGAGTGTGAGTGTGAGTCTGTTTTTTTTCTCTCCATAGGCTGGGATGGTGTTGTTCAGTGCACATTTGTTTTTCAAAATACATTTGTTAGTAAATAAGAAAATTCTCAACATGAGTAAAACAACCATGTTGTTAATGAGGAGACGGATCCCATGTTCGCAGTTGAAGACAGATACTTTACTTACACAGCCGGCCACGGGAACACAAGCATGGAGCAAAATTCTAATACACATTCTCAACATTGTGCTGCTCTCAAAAACTATATCCCAACAGTGTGTATTTATAGTGCGTGTGTGTGTGTATGTGTGTGTTCTCTCCACAGGCTGGGTTGCTGTAATCTCACAGAGGGCTTCTGTGATGATCTGGCCTCAGTCCTGCATTCTCCCCACTCAGAGCTGAGAGACCTGGAGCTCAGAGACAACGAGCTGCAGGATCGAGGAGTGAGAGCGCTCTCTGCTGGACTGGAGGACCCACTCTGTAAACTGCAGAGACTGGGGTGAGTAACAAACACAAACCCCCTTTTTCATGAAGGGCTCAAATGTGACTAAATATCCCACTAATATTAATAATGACTCAGGCTAAAGCTTTCTGTTCACTTTGCACAGTCAATCTGTGATGGTAAAATGTGTGTTTTTCCAATGGCAATTTCAGTGTTCATAAATGAATAAAATACTGAATTGTTACTTTTGAAAATGATCCATTCAGTGTTACAATATTAATTACATACCTTCAATTATAGAAAACAAAGAAGTAAATGAGTCAGTCCCACTCATTAAAATAATGATAGTAATATGTATACTACTAATTCAACAGCCCTGTTATTTTATATTCAGATTCTGTAAGGTGTGTAACACACTGCTATGTGTTTGATAATGATAATCACCAATTCCACAGCCCTGTTATTTTATATTCAGATTCTGTAAGGTGTGTAACACACTGCTATGTGTTTGATAATGATAATCACCAATTCCACAGCCCTGTCATTTTATGTTCAGATTCTATAAGGTGTGTTTGTCCAGAGCTGGTCTCCTCTCTGCAGGCTGTCAGGCTGTCGAGTCACAGAGAGAGGTTGTGATTCTCTGGCTTCAGCTCTGCGTTCAAACCCGTCACACCTGAGAGAGCTGGATCTGAGCTACAATCACCCAGGAGACTCAGGAGAGAGAGCGCTCTCTGCTGCTAAACTGGACACACTTACACTGCTGTAAGTACAGAGAGTTTCCACACTGCACCTCATAGACACACTGCTGTAAGTACAGAGAGTTTCCACACTGCACCTCATAGACACACTGCTGTAAGTACAGAGAGTTTCCACACTGCACCTCATAGACACACTGCTGTAAGTACAGAGAGTTTCCACACTGCACCTCATAGACACACTGCTGTAAGTACAGAGAGTTTCCACACTGCACCTCATAGACACACTGCTGTAAGTACAGAGAGTTTCCACACTGCACCTCATAGACACACTGCTGTAAGTACAGAGAGTTTCCACACTGCACCTCATAGACACACTGCTGTAAGCACAGAGAGTTTCCACACTGCACCTCATAGACACACTGCTGTAAGTACAGAGAGTTTCCACACTGCACCTCATAGACACACTGCTGTAAGTACAGAGAGTTTCCACACTGCACCTCATAGACACACTGCTGTAAGTACAGAGAGTTTCCACACTGTGTGTCACTCAGTCACTGTCTGTTTTGCTGTTCCTACAGTGTGGACCATGGAGGAGAGAGCAGGAACAAACCAGGACCCAGGAAATGTGAGTCTGTCAGCACTGAACACTCACTCCCTCCTTTTCCTCTCCTCCCTCTCTCCCTCTTTCTTTCACATTTATTTTCAACTCTTTTTTTCCAGCCCCTCTCTTCACCATTCTCTTTTTCACGCTCAGACAAAAGTTTGTCCATACATACAGCACTGTGTGTGTGTGTGTGTGTTTCTCATGGTCATTGAGTTCAGTTTTTGTTTGTTTGTAGATGGTGTTTACAAACATTCACCCAGATTTAGACACCTACACATAAACACACACAAACAACCCCACATACTCCAAACACACACATGAACACACTCACACAGAGGTGCACACACATACAAACACAACCCTGTTTCTCTCTTTCTCTCACACACACTCAGTCACACATAATGAAATGAATATTAATAATGGTAATTAATCTCATTAATGTCTCTGGTTTGCAGATGGCTGTCAGCTCACACTTGATCCAAACACAGCGCACAGAGAGCTGTCTCTGTCTGAGGGGAACAGGAAGGTGACAAATACAGAGAGAGAGCAGCAGCCATATCCTGATCATCCAGAGAGATTTGAGTGGAGGCCCCAGGTTTTGTGCAGAGAGAGTCTGTCTGAACGCTGCTGTTACTGGGAGGCTGAGTGGAGTGTGCCTGAGGGGGGAGGGGTTCATATAGCAGTGACATGTAAAGGAATCAGAAGGAAAGGAGGAGGTGATGACTGTAGGTTTGGATGGAATAAAAACTCCTGGAGGCTGAACTGCTCTAAACACAGTTACTATGTCAGGCACAATAATAATAAAACTGACATACCTGCCCCCCCCTCCCCCTACCGCAGAGTAGGAGTGTGTGTGTACAGAGTAGGAGTGTGTGTGGACCGTCCAGCCGGCACTCTGTCCTTCTACAGCGTCTCTGACTCTGACACACTGACCCTCCTGCACAGATTCCACACCAACTTCACTGAACACACACCCCTCTGTGCTGGATTTGGAGTGTATGACTCTAACACCTCAGTGTCCCTGTGCCAACTGGAGTAGAGTCTCTCACACACACACACACACACACACACACACACACACACACACACACCCCTGGGTTTAGAGTGTGTGGGTGTAACACCTCAGTGTCCATGTGCTAGCTGGAGTAGTCACACACACACACACACACACACACTCAATACACTTTGAGACACACTCTCTCTCTCTCACGTGTGCACACACACACACACACACACTTATACACTCTCCCTGTGACACATATCCACCCCAGCTCACACACTAACCCATAAAAACATGCTGTAACCCAAATGCACACATACTCACACCTGTATGGCTACACACACACACACACACACACACACACACACACACACCCCCTCCAAACACTGTAAAATACATGCACACACACTCATAGTCTCAGATGTATCAACACACTCGCATCGGAACTGCTACACACAAACACACTGATACAACTGTAAACACAATAAAAAAAAAGACTGTGTTTGCAGTTGACACTTCCACCCACACATAAACACACACACTTACACTCTCTTACACACACTCACCTATACATACATACATAGACACACACACACACACACACCAAAAAATGCATGTTCACTCACAAACACAAACGTACACATGCACACATAACATGCACACACGCTGACATAGATATACACTCAACCAAATTCTGTTTCATTGCTCACACACAAACAGTATTTTGTATATTTGTATATAACGTATGTGCCTGTGGAAACACACATTTGTAGATAGATACACTCGGTAGGAGTAGAGGTAGGAGAGAGACACAGTTTCAGATGTCTCCAGTTTACCTCAGTACAAGTTCAATCCTGTATATAACAATATGGCTTTTTAGCAGGTTCATTTGAAGAGCTATTGTGTAATCATGTTTTATTTTATTACAATAAAATGATATTATAAATGTTAAAGGTGTGTGTATGTAATTTTTTTGATGTAAGACATGAATATCACACACGACCCCCTGAACATAACACCAACTGTAGCACAGAGAAACAGCCCTGACTGTGCTGTGAACAAAAACAGTTTGGAGTTAGTGTGTCTCTGTGGAGCCTTAGGCCTGTACATGCTTAATGGCAGGATCAGAGGGGACTCTTTAGGGAGCTTCACTTACTGCTCAGCTCTTAGGGCTAGTGTAGTCGACTATGCCATCACTGATATGGACCCCTCCGACATTAGTGCATTCACTGTCAGACCACAGACCCCTTTTTACCACTACAGTCAAATCAATGTGCACCTGAACAGAACTGGAAAACCTAGGAATTAAAGGCATTTTTTATTCAATCTGTAATTTAAGATAACCCCCAAAAAACTAACCAGAAAAATTGGGGCTGGTGATGGAGCTTATCCCAGCATGAATTGGGCAAGGGGCAGGGAGACACCCTGGACAGATGAGCACTTCCAAAACCCAGGCAAACACATGCAAGCTCAACACAGGGACTGCTGCCCATTGTGCCTGCCCACTGAAACTGTGAGGCCACAGTGCTAACCACTGAGCCACCATGCTGCCTGCAAATGGTACAGCTCAGTATATATTTCATAGGCTTGTGTCTCATTTGCAACCCTGAAATGCATCAATTAAACATGTTAATTAATCTGACAAACATATGTCAGTAGTGTAGTGTAATGGTTATGTTGTAGCAGGTCAAACTTAGTGATACAGGGTTTGATTCTCAGGTAGGCACTGCTGTTGTACCCTTAAGCAAGGCATGTGACCCAGATTGTTCCAATAAACATCCAGCTTTATAAACAGAAGTTTCTGTGCTTTAGGGCGCCTGCTAAACATGATTAAATCATAACCGTCATGACAACCCATTTTGTCTTGTGCCATTGAGGACAAGACTCAATCATTTTAAATAAATAAAAACCCCTTGGGTACAATCATCCTTTCTTTCAACTCTGAAAAATCAAAATGCCTCAAAAGTGACCCCTGAGTCCTTCAGGTGAGGAACAACACTTCTTGTCTTTTATAGGAACAGGGGCAGTCAGAATAACTCAATGCATTCCATTTTTTTCTCTTTCAGCCTGTGATTGGCCAGTAAATGTACTTTGGCGCTTCAAAGTAGGTGATCTTTCTTTTTCCATTTCCATTGTGTTTGTTCAACCACAGGCAAAACATTTCTGAGAAGACTCTGACTCTGTTTCAAATCACCTGCCTACCTTTAGTCAGTGGGAATCAAAAACTGGTCATAGATCAGTGGTTTTACTTAGAGAGGCTTCAACAAGCTGTGAAAAAAAAACACTTTTTTTACCACACAGAAAACTGACAATGGTGTTAATTAAAACTTTGCATTGTTTGAGGTAGTTTACCATTGTTCTCCCAATTTTCTCAGATTGTCTTTAACTTAACCATTCTATATCAAGGAGTGTGACGGAGAACTGATTTATATTTTATTCTCCGCCCCAAATATCGGTGTCGGCCGCGGTATGGGGAAATTTAAACAGTGACGCGTATATTAGGGGGGAAAAGAAACAGGAAAAAACACACCAAACTTGTTGTATGGATGGTCATTTATTTGTTGGTTTAAAAGTGCTGTTTTTGTTCGTTCAGGGTGAATATCGGTGTTTGCTGTCTGGGGGAAAAATGTACTTTTCAAATGTTACCGTTTTTAAATAGCGAACTACATATGCATTTAGCGGGTGCACACGTTATCTGTTTTGTTAGTTAGCTATGTTCACATTTCACTTTCAGCATTCATCTCTCAAACTTTCCGTAATAGATAAATCCCGGTTTACTCACTTGTGCGTTTGCGTCTGTTTCACGGAGGTGTCAAAGGAGCGCACGGGGGAAAACATGGTGGTTTAAAGGATTATGGGTAAAGTAGTTCATGTCGGTTTGTAAGGTAGGGGGAATTGTTTCAATGTTTTGTGTTATGTTATTGTATTGGTGATGGGGAAAAATATATTTGTTTAATGTATTGTTTGTATATACTTATGTTGTTTGATTAGGTAAGGAATTGATAGATTATTGTTCCTTTGTAAGTTAATTGATTTTATTTTTGGGGATGGTATGGTCGGGAGGGGGTAACTGTATTTAAGGCCCTCCTGCCCTTTATTTAAGAGAAGGCTGTGGGTGAGGCAGGATCCTGAAAGCCAAAGGAGACGTTTGGGAACTGATTGCCCAGATGTTTATTTGTAAATATTTTGTTTGGTATTAGTACTTTATTTTGTGTACAGTTTTTTTTTGATCTCTCGCTGTAATAAACCACCATTCACCCTATTTTTTCTGTGTTGGCCTCTTGTTGACCGCTGGCCATCCTCACAAGGAGACAGCAGAGTCGCCTAAATTGAAAATGCATACCGGCGACATAAAAAGTGAATTACGTCCGTTATCAGAATTTCATGTTTTCTTCTAGATTCATGTTTTTTTCTGATGCATCCAGATATCTATAAGTAGTTTGAATAACTGAATTTTTACAACGTTAATAACTTACATTGATAAGGCAGAATGGAAAATGACAAATTTATGCTCCACAAGCATATATTTACAGGAATCGGAAAGGTATTACAGAATGACTATATGGAGAGCTGAGGGTAAAAAGACTGAAGAAGCATTTGATAGCAGCTGTAACTCTACTGAGAGTGAATAATTGGATGTGTTACTTAAGTTTTTTTTTTTTATTTCATTTGGGCTATTTATAAAAAAATATAATGCAGATAATACACATGAATAAAAACATAAATGTTTCTTAGTGACTAATATAGAAAGTAGTAACATAATGAACATTACTATATAACTACGATATAAAATTATATCAATTTATGATGAAATACTACTTAAATCTCATAACTTATATTTTTACAAAACCAATAAAAATTCATTCAGGGAAATTACATTTGAATCATTACATTACATTACATTACAGGCATTTGGCAGACGCTCTTATCCAGAGCGACTTACAACACAAAGTGCATACTTTGTATAATTAATTTTTTCCTGTGCAGTTCCCATAGATGAAAACCTCAAGATCTAATGCTAATGCAAAAATTAATGAATGGTCATATTCTTGATCAAATGTACAGGCTAATAATTCTTGGGAAACCATGAAACATGTTTTTTCCTTTTTTTCAAATATTGCTGTTTTGTAAACCTTGTTTGTCTTTGATGCTCTGCTGCTTTTCCCTCCTCCTGTCACCTGTCATCCCCAATTTTTTTAGTCTCCAGCCACCACTGATTTATATTTAGTGTATTTGTCTGTGAAACCGCTCAGTCTACAGCAGTTCCATTCAAACTGTCACACAAGCTGCCTTTATATACAGTGACCACAGGAGGGACACAGAGCACCACTATTGCACCTCATGTAATAAAGTATTGATAGGGAAAGAATAAATAACTGGTCCCATACCATGAGTCAAAACACAAGGTTTCTAGGTGTAAAAACTTTTTGTGTAATTTAACCTGCTCAAAGGCCAATGGTACATATAGAGATGAGTTAGAGGAGGGGTGTATGTGCTGTTTAACAGAGGTACATGTGAGAAAAAGAATAAGATAGGAAAATGTGAATGATGTTGGATTCACTCTCCATGCCCTGCCCTAGGAGAGATGGTCACCCACTAGTCAGCATGCTGCATAAGGCCAAGGCGTTACTGCATTGGATCAGGTTGAAATCAGGCCTGGGCCCTTTGCTGCATGTCCTCCCCTCTCTCTTCCCTGCATTTCCTGTCTGCCTCTCTACTGTAACTGTCAAATAAAGGGGAAAAATCCCCAAAAAATATTTAAACAAAAAAAAAAAAACTTAAAAGACCAGCATAGCTCAGGGATTCCTGCCCACTTCAGTGGCAGTAGAGATTATTATGGGACTGTCTTCACTCTGAACATCAGTGGAGTACAGGCTGAAGATGCAGGAGATTACTACTGTCAGAGTTACCACAGTGGTGGTGCGTTCACACAGTGATGGAGAGCTGTACAAAAACCTCCCTCAGACTGCACAGAGACTGCACTGCTGCAGCTGGAACCTACTGCAGGTGCTGAGGGGGGAGGCACTGACCCGGGACACTGAGGGGTTCTGCTCCAGCACACTGAGCTTCAATGGTTCAGTTATAACTCTCTCACACTCTGTATACTGACACAGTTGTAGTTCCATTGGTTCACTGAACTCCAGAAATAACACTCATATATTGACATTGAATTCAATTGTCAGAATATCCAAAACACTTAATGACAGCTGGGGGAAATTCAAATGGCAGTGTTAAAAACATTCTAAAAATTCTGAACTGTCCAGATGAATGAGTCTCAGTTAATGAAAAGTATTTTTTATGATAAATGCTTTGACTGTAAAGCAGTTGTATGTAACATGTTCCAGGATATAGTAGCAGTGTTCACCAGGCAGGACAGTCCAGAGCACTCTACCTGTCTACCTGTTCTCCACGTTAACTTCCCAATGGTGAAACGAACTCCCTGTCCGACTACGGACTGTTACTGAATCATTACACTCCTTCTGCCGTGGTCCTGAAAACCCACCTCTTCAGACAATATCTGGCCTAAACATCCTATCCTCATTCAGGACTTGTACACCTATTTTGTAATATATATAATTATGTGTTTGCATGTGTTGTATATGTTAATAAATATATGCATTATTACAATGTAAATGTATTAGTATTAAGATTATATTCATGTATTGTTTATTACTTTATTAATTGTGTGTTACTAATATAATAATTTTATGATTGTATATATTTTACTTGGCTATGTACCATTCTTCGTGGCCATTCTCCTATGACAGATTTAATTAATAGACTTGCTGTAGTATTATTGATAGATGCACTTTTCGATTTGTTGATGACTGTATCCAATCCTTGTATGTCGCTTTGGATAAAAGCGTCTGCCAAATGAATTCATGCAAATGTAAATGTACTCTCCCCACACGTCACACAAGCTACCATTACACACATTGACCACAGGAGGGAGACAGAGCTGATCTGTTGCTCATGATACAAGTACATCATAACAGAGGAGACCTGAAACTGCTGAGACACGCGATCTGAAATATACTGTGATACCCTGTGATGTACTGTGTGATACATGGAAACTAATTATTTAAAATAATGATTAACTATGATAATCAATCATAAAAGCAACAAATGGGAAATCACAGATTTGTTAAAAATACAGTTTTATTCCTTACAAAAGAAATGTATATCCCAAAAGAAAGTCTTCCTGTTGCAAGAAAATTCAATATGAGCAAAGGCATTCCTATTCACAAAAACTTCACACAAAATGGTATAGGAGAAAATAGTATTTGTTTTCCTCACAGACAGGGCAGATACTGGTGTCACAGAAGTTTTACCTTTCTCACTGGGACATAGGGATATTCAAATGAAAATAAAAGACAGATAGTCATATATGCTATCTGTCAAGTCTAAAGAGTAATTTACTGTCACTTTTTTCCTTATGCTTACTGATAGTTTGGTGATTTAATCAAAGCAAACACCATGTCGGTTGTATATGTTAACTGGGTTAAATTCATTCATGTGAACATGGATGAAGTTTTCATGGATAAAGATAAAGATATATATATATATATATATATATATATATATATATATATACATATATATATATATATATACATATATATACATACATACACATACATCTCAACATTGACGATTTTTCTCCGAGAAATGTAATAACATATGCAATTATTTGAGGGGTGTTGGAGAGGAGAAAACACAAGTGTAGGGAAGAAACGCTGAGTTGGACAAAATGAGTCTACACGATTGTCATATGTTTAACGCCACCCTCTGCGCCTGTCGCTGCTCATATAAACCGGCCTTTCTGAGTGTGAGTGTACGAGAGAAAGCGAACGACAGCATGTCTGAGGAAGCACCGGTCCGACAAAGCCGCCCCGGCTAAGGCACCCAAGAAGAAAGCGGCAAAGGCCAAGAAAATAGGACCCATCGTCGGAGAACTGGTTGTAAAGGCTGTGGATAGCTCCAAGGAAAGGAGCGGAGTGTCCCTGGCTGCTTTGAAGAAAGCTCTGAAAGCCGGTGGCTACGATGTGGAGAAAAACAATTCCCGTGTAAAATTGGCAATCAGGAGTCTGGTGGAGAAGGGGACACTGATCCAGATGCAGCCAAGAAGAAATCCGCCAAGAAGGCAGCTGCTAAGGTGAAGAAGCCGGCCCCGAAGAAGCCCGCTGCTGCTAAGAAGCCGAAGAAGGCTGCAGCAAAGAAACCAGCAGCAAAGAAGTCTAAGAAACCCGCCACACCGAAGAAGGCGGTGAAAAGTCCAAGAAGCGGAAATCGGCTAAGAAAAATGCATCACCAGCTAAGAAGAAGCCGGCAGCAGCTAAGAAGGTCGCCAAGGGTCCTAAAAAAGCCAAGGCACCCAGGCCAAGGGCCGCCAAGCCCAAGAAAGCAGCTCCCAAGAAGTGAACACACAGACCTTGATTTCATTTTTTCAGCGAACAAAGGCTCTATTCAGAGCCACCTAAAATTACTTAAAAAGGGAAAAGTCAAGCCATACATTTCAGTGTTCCTCAGAAGACTGATGCACAGCCTTATCTGGGGAAAATTAGAATTGTATAAATGTTCCTGTCCATAGCATTTAAATGACTGCCTGCTAGTTTTGCCCGAAATCAAATAGGTTCACAACTGAGCTTGTCGCCACCACAGAGCCAGCAAAGAAATGTATCAATTCATTGAAGCTGACTGCTTTTTTTCGGTTTGCCAGCCCAAATTCTAGGACTAAACATGGCTCTTACGAGGGCCTTTGTAATATGTTTAATACATTTGTTAAGCAGAGCCAACTAGCTGCGTTCTTTCCTTACCCACATCGACTTCTCTGGTTGTCACTGAAAAAGAAAACTGAATTCTCAAATCACCTTATGTAATTAAGACAGCCTAAATCAAACTGCCAATCAAATCAAATTGGCAATCATTCATAAAAGTATACGCCACGAAATATATATAAACTTTTTGAAAGCACCCAAGTAATGAAAACATTAAACGTGTTACCATCCCTACAGATATTTTCTAGAGTTTTTTGTCCGCTGTTCAGTATAGTACGTTCAGTGTAGTGAATATAAAGTTAAAATGATGCTTTAACCACAATATACTGTTTTCAGTACTGTAACACAGGTATAGAGAAAAGTGGCAACGAAAGTGTTCATTCTTGGTGAGATAGTTTTACGATATCAAAGCCACAAGATGGCAAATTACAATAAATCCGCCAAAAGTTTTCCACTAATCGGATTGGAGGAAAATCACTTCAAACGACAACCAATGACTGAAGAGCTTGTTGCTATAACTCAGGCGCGCGACTGTATATTGCATTCTTATAACTTGCGCGAGTACAAAGAAAATGAGTGGAAGAGGCAAAACCGGTGGGAAGGCTAGAGCCAAAGCAAAGACTCGCTCCTCCAGGGCTGGATTACAGTTCCCTGTGGGTAGAGTTCACAGGCTCCTGCGCAAAGGTAATTATGCCGAGCGTGTCGGTGCCGGAGCTCCAGTGTACCTGGCCGCAGTGCTCGAGTACCTGACGGCTGAGATCCTGGAGTTGGCTGGTAATGCCGCCCGTGATAACAAGAAGACTCGAATTATTCCTCGTCACTTACAGCTAGCGGTGCGAAATGATGAAGAGTTGAACAAACTCCTGGGAGGCGTTACCATCGCCCAGGGTGGAGTGCTGCCCAACATCCAGGCCGTGCTGCTCCCCAAGAAGACCGAGAAAGTCGCGAAGGCGAAGTAACTCCTTAAATCAATACAGATTGATCCCGTATTAAAAGGCTCTTTTAAGAGCCACCCAAAACTCTGAAAGGCATAGGAAATCCATTTTAATGAGAAATGTATTTGGTGTACTACCAATGGAAAAGAGTCGAGTGACTCCACACCTACTCCATGACTTCTGACTGAAGTGGAACAACTTGACGGGAAACCACATTGAACCAAGCAAATGATCAGTCGTACACGCTATTGTATTAATCTGTATTGTAAAACATTTTGCTTAAATCTGATTCTATGTCCACAGTGTTTGTGTTTTACTAAGCAAATCACAAGTGTTTCAGGGGTACTACATTTCCAAAAGATACAATTTAAAATGATTTTTAATTAAACTGAAGGCAAGGAAAGAATGTTGCGATAGCTGAGGAAACTAACATATCGTGTTTTGATTTTACATTGTGCAGTTTTCGCATTCTGTGACTCCTTGTTAAAGCAACCAATAAAGCAAAACAACCAGGAAACTGCCGTCTATGAAACGCTGTCAAGCAAAGTAAAAAAAAAAAAGGTTTGAATTCTATTTGAATAAAGGGCGGGCAAATGAGAAGTTTGTATCTTAGGCGCCGGATGAAACTAGCCAATGGCCATAGGGAAAAGAGACTTAAATCTGCCCAATAGGAGATCCGTAAAAGCTTAGCCAATCAGCTAAGGGCGGGCAAATGAGAAGTTTGTATCTTGGGCGCCTGATGAAACTAGCCAATGGCCATAGGGAAAAGAGACTTAAATCTGCCCAATAGGAGATCCGTAAAAGCTTAGCCAATCAGCATCTGACATTAAGCTTTTAAAAACTAGTGCCTCTCTCACTCGAAATTATTCTTTTTTCTTATGAAAGTGTTTTGGGCGTAATGGCAAGAACTAAACAGACAGCCCGTAAATCCACTGGTGGGAAAGCCCCCAGGAAGCAGCTCGCCACAAAGGCTGCTCGTAAGAGCGCGCCAGCCACCGGTGGAGTGAAGAAGCCACATCGTTACAGGCCCGGCACCGTAGCTCTGCGTGAAATCCGCCGCTATCAGAAGTCCACTGAGCTCCTGATTCGCAAACTGCCTTTCCAGCGCTTGGTGAGGGAGATCGCCCAGGACTTCAAGACTGATCTTCGCTTCCAGAGCTCTGCCGTCATGGCTCTGCAGGAGGCCAGTGAGGCTTATCTTGTTGGTCTGTTCGAGGACACGAACCTGTGTGCCATCCACGCCAAGAGGGTTACAATCATGCCCAAGGACATCCAGCTGGCTCGCCGCATCCGTGGAGAGCGTGCTTAAGGTCACTTCCAAACTCTTCAAAAATATAAAGGCTCTTTTAAGAGCCACCACAATATCTAACCGAAAAGCAAACTTCTCCCTCGCTTTCAAGGTTTCATAAATGGTGATTCCGCTCAAATGGTCATCCCATGTAAAGCTTGTCCTGTATTTGAGTATATTGGCGTGTGGACACGTCAGCAGTTTCAGTTGCCTGACTCTGGGGGAAGTTGTGCAAGGCCGTACAGTAATGGTCAAAGAGAAGTTGTCTAAGGGCGAAGGCAGCCATCCAAATTGAAAAGGCCCCTCCTAAGAATGATTACCAGCCTGTTAGAATTATAGACTCGTGCCATCAGACGACAGACCATAACAAAACGTATAGCGCTAGAGCCACATCTTTTTCTGTCCAATATAGATTGTAGCCAGGATTTTTTCACCTCGCTGCTTTTTCAACCCATTTCCTTTTGTATTTAGAAAGCTAGGTAATATTGTACTGTAAGGCAGAAGGGAAAGCAATGTTTTTCAACTAAATTCTGAGTGAATATTGAGTTAGCTAATATTTGTTATATAGATATAATACTATTAAACACTATCATAGTGTTATTTGTGACTTCTCGGTCTTTTTTCATCGGTAGTGTGCAGGTATACGATCTTTCATTATCAAAAGACGCACTTCTGTGGACAGACCTGACTCAGGTTAGTGAACACATAAGCGTGAAGCCTGCTAATTGGTA